>JABWIB010008559.1:11977-27483 GCA_016617825.1 Platyplectrum ornatum | reverse complement strand
ATGCACACTACACTTGGGCAAAAACAATGAAAACAATTAAATGAATGCACAGCCACAGAGCACTAGAGGCAAGGCACGCTGGCAACAAGTGGTAGGCGTCGCCGCATGTTGGACTTATATTGCTCCTCCAAACCCCGCGAGATGTGAGCACCGGCGTCAGTGCTCCATTACTATAGTGAGTGACGTCGGTTCTCACAGGGTTTTGTATGCAATGGTAATATTTTTGCCGCAGGGCCCATGACTATCTATTCCCACCTCTGATGAAGAAAGAGGACAATGGCAGCCTCCACTACGCTCTGTCACCCTACTTCCAGTATGCCCTGTCTGCAGACACTTCCCTCTGATCCCCCTGCTGCCTTTATGCTAGCGGGGGGACAGAGTAAAGTGCTTGCAGGGGTTATTACCAGCAGTAACCAAACAGATCATACTGGTAGCTGCTACGATGCATTGTCATGATAATTGAACCTTTTTTTTTTTTAAACTAGGAACCCTTCCTATGGATGCTGACTGAGACATGGCTAAATTATTATATGTAATGCTGCTATACATTATTCAGGTATTCATTTTATTTTGCTTTGTGACTATTTTTAATTAATTAATAAATGATATGGCACTATGAATGCCCACCTTTTTGCCTCTATGATGTCCCCCTGCTGCCTTTATGCTACCGGGAAAGACATTGCCTTTGGGGAACAGATAGTAGAGGCAGTGGAGGGACAGAGTATAGTGGCAGATACCTCTATTCTCTTGACTAAATAGATTAGAATATTAAACAGTAAATTAGTCCCAGTAGTGAATGCTCTCTATTTGGGAAGGGCCAAGTCAGGATTGTGTGACTTCCTGTGACCACCTTCACTTGATCTTCTTTAGGTTAAGTTACTGTTTTAATGTCTACTTTAGACAGTCAAATATTGGAGTCACAGATAATTGTTATTGAAATCAAAGAAAAACACCAAAAGAGCAAAAGTTTGATAGCAATGAAATGATGTTTATAAGGACTAGAAAAACAAAAGATCACTTANATAGGCCATACTATTAGACAATGGTTTATACCAGTGGTCCTCTGATCAATCCAATACTATCCCCCCTTTCTCACTCACCCAGATTTTTGGGGCCTCTCCTCAATAGGAGAAATAGGTAGTAACACTAGTAACTGTGCCCCCTGAAGGCTCATCACAGCGGCCCCCTTGTCCCCTCAGTTGCCAGGCCTGCATGAATCCAACAGATAACATCTGAAATTTCAACCATACTCTAAACACCGGTTTACAAACAGGTGTACTGACTAAGGGCCACATTCAGATTTACACTCTCATGGGCAAAACCATGTTGAATTGCAGGGGAGGTAAACTGAATTAATGCAATCAGTATTACAGGTGAGAGATGATGTTTCCTAGCACAAGTCTAATAACAGTGTAACTAGGGTTGCCACCTGGCTGGTAAAATACCGGCCTGCCTGGTAATTTTGCCAGGAGGCCGGTGCTGGTATTTTTTTTTTACCAGCAATAGTAATTGCCAGTAATTTCTTTTTGGGGGGAAAGCTCCACTTTAATTAATGTAGCTACAGCTGCCCTTGGTGAATACACAGTGCCAGAGTCACATTATATTTTACATTGTATTATATATATATATATATATATATATTATATATATTTTGCGCTGTACCTGTGTGCACAGTGTTGTACCTATCCTGTTACCTATATACACAGCGCTGTACCTGTCATCTGTGTACACAGCAATGTATATATTTTTAATTTTTATGATCCTGGCTGCTGGGCCGAAGAAGGTTGCGAAATTATCCCCGTTCCAAGCCACACCCCCAAAGCTACACCCTCTTTTTACCCTGGACAGTATTTTTTGGTGAGGAAGGTGGCAATCCTAAGTGCAACAGTAACACTGGTCAGTATCTGTGTGCAAAATGCAAAAATAAAGCATTTCCCTGAATGCAAACACTTACATTCAGCTTACCTCCCCTGCAATTCACCATGATTTGCCCATGAGAGTGTAAGTCATGAGAGTGTAAGTCATGAGTGTAAACCTGAATCTGTCCCTAAATAATAATATAATAATATTATAATATAAGTACCTCAACCCCAAATTATTGGTACTACGTCTTTGAAAAAATACACAAAGCTAAAAATAAACCCATCATATCAGACATCCAGGGGTATATTTACTAAGCGGTGAGATTGCAGTGAGATTGGAAAGTGGGGATGTTGCCCATAGCACCAATCAGATTCAAGCTCTCATTTTCATTTTACATACTGAAGAATGTTAACTCAAATATAGCTATACGGACTTATTCATCTAACAATATGTAATTCAATAACCTTCCTATCTGAGATACACAATTTAAGCCTGGAATGAGGAAATGTGTATAGTTTATATACAGGACCACACCCTTCACCCTGCTCAAAAACGATTTATAACTTAAGCTAGGTACACACAGTAAGATAAATTGTTCCAATCGAAAGATTTTTTCAAGAGTGGGTAAAACCATGTTGAATGTTAGTGTTTGCATGCAGGGAGAATACTTTATTGTTGCATGTTGCACACAGATACTGACCAGTGTTACTTTCTGTGTTACTGTTACACTGTTATTACACTTGGGCTGGAAACATCATCTCTGAACTCTAACACTGAATGCAATTAATTCAATTTGTCTCCCCTGCAATTCAACATAGTTTTACCCACTCTTGAAAAATCTCTCAATTGGAACAATTTATCTAATAGTGTATGCCCAGCTTAAAAACTTAAATTGAATCTTTAAATGGAATTTGTGGAACAGCAATGTATTCTATGTATAGCACCAAGGCACTGCACAATTATTGTCCAGCTATGCAAAATTATTCATGGGCTACTGGGAGGAGCAAAACAAAGCCCTGCCCTAAATTTACAAGGGATTTTGTGCGATGTGCGCTATAAAAACTACAGCCCATTTTAAAAGACGCTAATTTTTCTTACTGAAAGAGCTTTGAAACAACGCGCTTTATGTTTTATTTTCCTTTCATCGCTCACAACTGAATCCTGCCCTATACTTAGTGAGTTGATTCTTAACGTACAAGGTAATAAATGGCAGAGGAGATTAATAAAGACATAATGGGTTCTGCGGAAATATCCTATGAGAACATAGTAGTTCTAGTTAAAACTGGACTGAACACTAAATGGTGATCCAAACACTGCAATGACCTAATTAGGTGTGCTGTGCAGTGTCACATAGGGTAGCATGGTCACTGCTAAAATGCCAGCCCTAACTGTACAATTTTCATCTCTCCTCTTGCCCCCTATACATACTACAAGTACACCCTCTGACTTTTACGGAGGTCTGGTTACGGAGGTCTCCCATGAAAAGGTAGAAGATAGAGTGCATGGGCCCTGGAGAAGCATGGAGCCTGATCACCCAGTTGATAAGGCAAATATGAGAGCACCACATATACCCAGCTATGATAATATACCTTTGTGCTTTTGTGTATATGTCTCTCTACCCTCCAATCTTCCATTACTTACCTTTACAACTACTACATTCAAACTCTTTTTTAATTTCTCCTTTCACTTAGTAGCAATATTTAACATTTTGGATAAAATTTTATTTTGGATGTGGCTTTGAGAAGCTTGCGTGTTAGACACCGCCATGAATTCTCTGTGCTCAGTTGCCACACACTTTAATTAAACTGTATAGCAGGAAAGGCTCAGATCATGTCGATTATTGTTGGCTAACACTCTTGCGACTGTCATACGCACCAGAATACCTGCCACAATAGGTTTTTCAAAACATAGACGTTTATGGGACACCTATAAATCAGGTAGACCCATGAGTAAGTCCAAAATGTAAAAAACTATAAGTAAGGCCCAAGTGACTTCGGAAAAGTCCAAAAATATTAAAGGTAGTGTAACTGTTAGAGGGTCCAGAAAAATTGTGTCAGACACCACTGATTCTGACGACACTTTAATTGTGGAAATTAAGTGGAGTCCTTCTACCGTGTCAGATCCTTCTGGTAGAAACATGAGGGTGGTTACCAGTCCAGTCGCAACAGTTGTTACATCACCTGTATAAATAGAGCATGAACTGTAAAAATAACCAGTCAGCTACAGGTTGAGTTAAGCTCATCAGACAGTGATGATGATGAGGATGGTGTTGGGCAACAAGTCAATACTAATATGAAGGGTGACGTTGTCTGAAGAAAGCCTGAGTCCCGTGGCAGCAATTTGTGCAAGTGATAAGCGCATTGTCATGTCCGGGCAGAGAACAAAAAAACACACCTCCTCTGTACGGAAATACTTCTATCCAAATCCAGACAACTTGTGTCAAAGTATCTGTGCCATTTGTACCAATAGCAGGAAGTCAGCAGGAACAAGGATGAAAAATACCTAGACACCTGTTCCATGTTACGTCACGTAAAAAGTGCCCATCCCACGTCACCAAAAATAATTTCTGTAAAGCATTCTAGCATCGGCTTCCAGGAAAAGGGGCAGATCCCATCCTCCATCTCCACCATCCTCCATCTTCACCGCCATCACCATCATCATCATCAATAGCCATTGGTAGTCCGTCATCATGTCCTCTAGTAATAAAGGACGCCTGAGTGTCATGGTTGTTTCAAGTGGGGATCAGCTAATATAGTGCTATGATGATTACAAATTTATCAGTCTTCTCTCTTTTTAATTTTGGGTGGGAGAGCTGAAGTAATGTCTCTGCAACCCTACATGCAGATACAAAATGTAATATACCAGCTAATTCTGGTTTCTCCTGGTGTTCTGGCATCTTTTTAACTTGCCTCGAAAGGCTGTATGAGCCATGTCTGGTGAAGTGGTGGTGATGGATAATGTACCAGCTAATTCTGCCAAGTGGACATAAATAGTTTTAACACCTGACTACTTATAACTAAAGTATTATATAATGAGAGCATGGTGGTGGTTCGAATATCCTTTGACCTTTTTGATACTAGGATGAGGAGTAGCCAGCGCCTTCATATTCTCACGCATCTTCTTTCTTGGTAATTTTTTCTGCATATTTCAATTTAGACTCGGTAGATCAGATGGCTGCATGTGGCTTTTTCTCAGGCGACCCCTGTAAGCACAAAGTATCATCTTCGCATTGCATGTCATCATCATCATCCTGGATGAAAATCATACAAAAGAACAAGGAATCAGGTATCACAGGCAGCACAATAAACACTGAATTTGTAAACTGTATAGAGAGTCTTGGATTCATCCTTGCCCGTATCTATAAATGATACTTGACTCCATATTCTATTATGTTTTATTTGGCAATTGATTTGGGTGGTTGCTACAGGTGTTTTCTGTGGATAGCAGCAGTGAAATTGGTTTGTGCGCCCGTTGTCTTAATCTGTTGGTTTAATGTTTGNATGATAATCTTGTCTACTTTATGTACCTGGTTAGTACAATTCCCCAATTCAGAATAAAAAGCTCTTTGCTGCCTGGATTCCAGGATGCCGATAAGCTGCAAGAGTTCTCCGGGTTCAAGAATTTATGAAGCCTTAAAAATTCTTATTTTTAATGTTACTGGCCTCTGCAGGCTGTATAAGCCATGTCTGGTGACTGATAGCATGGGGTGGTGGTGGTAATCCTGCTTTATCCTGATGTCTTTCTAATTGGCCTCTGTAGGCTCTATGAGCCATGTCTGGTGACTGCTAGCATGGGGTGGTGGTGATGGTAGTCCTGCTTTCTGTTTAGATTGTTTAGTTTTTCTATCCACAGGATCGACGTGTGAGCTGAAGTGAAGTGTTTTATAATTATTTGGGAGTTAAATGCTCTGTTTTATTTATTTTCTTGGGGGGGGGGGGGGATGTATGCTGAAAAAGTAAAATTAATTCTGTATTTTGTAAGAGTATACATTGTTATACATTTAAACTTCCACTAGATGGCAATATAATTCTTTCCAACCTAAAATTCATTTTCTATAGTTAAAATTTTAATATCGACATGTTTATTTTAGGATTGTTTTTGTTAAAATAAAATCGTTATTAATGATACTATAATTGTACTATAATCCGTAATTGCAGAAACTGATTTATTGTGTCTAACATACACTGTTGTATATTCAATCATGCCACGAAATAAACATGTGGCAAACCAGTTATGCCATATATGTCTGATGTTTGTGTCTGTTTATAGGAAACATCACAGAGCATATAATCAGTGCAAAAGGACAATGTAGATGATATAGATCATAGTAGTACAGGTGAAGGAAGAGAAATCTGTAGGTAGAAGGTGAAACCTCTCCTTGACAATTCCTGAATTATACAGAGATGAAATGATATCATAAGAATATAGGTGAAAAGATGACATGACGCCTAATGTCCCTTTAAGGGGAGCTGTGCAATCACTGAATAATAACAGTAAGAGAGTAATTACCGAGTACTACCGAGTANTACAATAATGTTAGTGCTTCTGATTTATAGTAGATCTGGACACACAAGGAAGTTAAGGAGAAACTCAGTTACATGAGGAAGTAACAGGACAAAGAGACTGAAATTCTTTACTGTGGATGTGAATTCTGTGCGTCTNTCTGAAACTCTGGGAGAGCACATGGTGGATGGCTAACTGAAGTCATGGCTAGCATAAACCCAGTGTTACCTCATCAGGTAAGTCATGTGAGCTACCATCTTACTATTTAATAAAGTTTAAATACTAGTTTAAATAAAGTATGTGGCTTTCTGAACTTCCATGCAAAGTTTTGGTTTTTTAGGGACAATAATATTTAATATTTACTAGAGTACGTGAGGCAAAGTACCATTATTAGTATTGTTATATATACTTATTGTTGGAAAGCTGANAGTGGTGAAACACTTAATATTTACTTAATGGAAAAGTTAAACATGTTTCAAGGTGCTCTTGTAAATGCAATATGCAGTAACATAATAGATATATGACATCTAAACAGTAAAAACTGATTTGTAGCTTATATGGGTTGAGCTAGTTGAATATTACTGTAATAACCATAAACATGGTGACTTGATTTAAAAGTGTACTTCACACAGCTAAAATTACAAAGCAGTAATAATCACACACTCAACCAGTTTAACTGCATAGACATAGTTGATACCTGACAAAGCATGCTGGGACGTGTAGTTTAACAACGCCTGAAGACCCACAGGTTGCTTTCCGTTGCACTAAACAGAGGACAGTAGTCTACAGCAGTAGTAGTAGTAGTAGTATGCTATACATAAGGTTTCATTTTCTTAGTATTGTTTCACTGGAATATTTTCAAAAAAGGTTAAACCAGACACCATGGTCTACACATACACACTAACTGCAACAGCCCAGTTCTTCCAGTTTTGTAGGTTTTCCCTTTTGAATGTTACCACCGTATAGATTTCACAATTACAGAATAAACACAGATAAAATTCTTTCCTTTTGAAAAGCATGCTAAGTGACCCACTTGGATTAAAAATTAATCTTAGCAGTGGCAAAACCTACTAGACGCCTCTTATATATACTGTATATATGCATGTGGCAGAAAAATTGATTGATGAATGACACCTTGCTTGCTATGTTAGTAATATAGGGCCATATCCAGACTCACCACATTCCTACATTCGCAGGTGAAAATGTACATGTATTTCTGAAGAGGTCTTTTTTGTCAGCGGGATGGCTCATAATATGTATAGGGTGTACACAAGATGGAAGGTGGGGGATATGCTAATCATACAGTAAGAGCAGGGTCCTGCAGCACAGACTTTCCTGCAACATGGCAGGGCTTAGAATATCCAATAGGTTAAGAACAGGGTGGTGGGGAATTGGGGTTAGGGGCATGGTTATAAGATTAAGGAGATAGAAGTTAGCCACCTTTGTTCCTGTGATTTTCCCTCTTTTCCTCCCTCTTTTGTGTAGGTTGTTGTACATTTAAACATGTTTTGCTTTTGAGACACAGTGCTGTGGTTGTAATGGGGGTCAGGCGTGGAGCAAAGTAGGGTATGTGAATGCAGTCACAGGGCATGCACCAAACAGTTTGCCACCCCCATTATCAGGGTTTAAAGGAGCTTTTCTGTTTGCCCCGATGGTGGTAATGGGGGTCTGACATGGAAGTTGGTGCACTGTGGGAAGGACGATGGTATGTTGTCATAGGGCATTCACCAAGTTGTAGCAAATTAAATTGGATGCCAAATCTCCACAAGGCTGGGTCCAGGTTTGCTACCTCCCTTAGGTAATTGAATGTGTGCCATGGTTTAGAGGTGCTTTTCTATTTGTCCACCATTGGGCGCAAAGTTTTGATATTGAATTAAAGTTGAATTATGCAAAGATCTCTTACTTCTGTGGCTACCTATTCAGCCCAAATTATTATAGTCACCATTACAATAAGAGAACTAGTTAATAATAACATTTCACCCTTTTTAAACCCCACAATTTTAAAAACCCACATGTGTTTATTGTGTCCAAGTTAATGTCTGAAATGGTTGGGAGTGTCCAAGTTTGGTACTTTAATAAGTACAGCTTACGTCAAAACACTTGCACCAGTCACAGGTCATGTCTAAGTTTGACACAAAGCACAGAGGCAAAAAGTAGGCAAAATTTATTTTACTACCACAGACAAATACTAAAGAAANTGTCCACAAAAGGTTGTTGACTGTCATCCCCATAAACTGTGGGGGTTATAAATGTTTTCCCATAAAAGTATGGAAATTAGCATTTACAAATGAGCTAAACATATTTATTGTAGCAAGTGTCTCAATACACTGACAACAACTTAAAGGCAATTAGTGAATTTTATAGCTATAAGGAAGAAATGAGAGAAGTGGCACTCACCTTATGTGCTACACTTTGCGTAAGACCCTTCATGCTCCACTCCGCTATTTTTATGACCATATGCTAGTTTCTTTTGCTGGCCATTAAATCAGCTTTCAGAAATCACAGTTTCTCTCCATCCTCCTTAGTTTAGTGGGCAATCTCTATCTCTTGACCTAAATCCCATCATNTTTTTGAAGCCGTATCAAATATCTAGAAATCCAGATTCTTTCCTCTCTGATAGCTTATATGAGAGAAATTTTATCATGGTGTTCTGGGAAGTTTACCTCTTTTAAGCAACTTCAAGGACTTACTTTTGTCTGTGATAGGGAGACTTTTTAGAATGTAATGTTTCTATGATATTCAAATGCTTTCTTCATGGCTTCAATACTTCACATGTAAAAATATCAATATCAATTATTATACATATCAATTATACTATCTAGAGGTGCATAAAAAAACGTTTTAACAATCCGTGGTTGTTCACTTTTTGCTTCNCATATTCTCTCTGCTGCTAAATGCCTCAATGCTAAGCCAAGGAAATCACGCCAGCGCTTTGAATGTCCAAGCAAGAGACTTCTATCAGGTATATAGTAAGCGTGGGAAAAAATCACCTCCATGATCGGAATAATCATTAGTCATTAGTCTTGACCCTTTGGCTATCNGCTCACCTTTCCCAGGACCTATAAGCTCCCTCCACTTCTGTCTAAGCACTCTCTGTGGTTCTTCCTTTACACATCCTCTCTCTGCCTTCTTTTTCCCTCTCCTTCATCTCTCTTCTCCCTGTGTCGCCCTATCTACCCCCACACCTCCCCTTTTCCTGGGGTCTTTTGACCTGCCCTTCAGCTTATGCACCATGTTTAGTGGACCTCTCACCTCCCTTACCTTTTGTTCATAACTCTCTTCAATTTTTTGTAACTTGCTACAACTGCATTTTTCTTTTTATGTCCCATTTTTGCTTCTATTGTGTCTTACCCACCTGTGGCGAAGAATTTCTTGGACATCGTCCTTTGAATGAAGACAAGTGAAAGAAAACGTGAATTTTAGCTATCATAATACATGGGAAAAAACATGCCTCGCATTTTTCTCTGTCGTTGTGGTCAACTGAATTGGGCCCTATAAGTCCTGCTTCAAAAGTCCACCCAGTGTACTGGATCATGAGATTCAAAAAAGAGGTACCTCAATCTTATGGAGACAATGTACTGGATCCAGACTTATGTGCTATTGAACTTATGAGCAGTAGATGTAGAAACAGATTAGATTGCTGTACCGCTCTGAGGCATGTGCAGCAGACTGATTTTTTTGTGGGCCAAATACTCAAGTATGTCGCAAAATACTCTGATTAAAAGATCAATGCTAGGGCAAAATATCAATCAGGAATTCAAATTGATCAGATTATAGCATTTAAATGCCATTTTTCCAATTATCTTGGCCACACGCTATAGCAATTTTTTGCCCGATTCCACAATAACTGTAAAATTGGACCAACATTGTCGTGTGTGGCCAGCATGAATTAATGTTTTCTGATAGTCCACGCACATNACATGGTAAATTCATAGGTAGCTCAATGTGTTCTTCCCTCTCTTTATCTCTATTTAACCACTTTTATCTACACACTACAGACACATAAATTTTATTTTGTGCTATGAAAATGTAATATGTACTTGTAGAAAGAGATAAAGTTAAGCTGAGTTCAGTAGTAACTCAGCTTAANGGCGTCCTGGATAGACCTCTTGGGTATCCGACATGTCCAGAGAGCAGTGTCAGAATGCTGACTTGTCTCCAACCCAACAGGTTTCACAGACACTCATGTTTTCAAACACAGTAAATGATGTTTTTACATTGCAAGAAAGACTTGTGTGATGACATTTTTTTTGTTAAAAGAGTTATAAAAATCATTTTAAAAATTGCAGAGCAACAACTCTAATTGATTAGTCAAATAATGATTATAATTTGATAAACACAAAGGAAGGGCAAGCAAAATAAAACAGGAGATCAGCCAAGATGCCATTTTACTGATTTTGGCAGCGTCTGAAAAGAGAATTCATTATCTCTAGACAGCTGACATTGAAATTATTTATATTAAACTGATTAAACACATTACAACATGTCTGAGCCTGTTTCAGCCAAAATCAGAGAGTAGGAGGAGATAATATATTGTTAATACAATGTTCTTTTTGTGACTGCCAAAGCTTTTGTCAGTCCAGAACAGTAAAACCTTTATCAGACGTAACTATCAATTGAATTANATCCCAGGGCTGTAATCCATATCAGCATAACAGTCTGTGAACAACGTTTCTTATATAGAGACCTTGAAACAAGTATTTCTTAGTTCCTGTTTTGCTGAGTTTACCATTGTGGCTGTTCATCATTATATGACTTAATCTGTTGTATTTATATGTTATATGACTTATATGAACAAATAATAAATCTGGTTTTATGCACCAACAAGAAATTTGATTCACTAGGTTAGTATTTGACAGAATTAAATCCATGGCTATGCTAACCATAGTATCAACTCCATGTGGATGTATTCTGTAGAATATCTAATATTTAAAGTGGAATAACANGATGCACTGCAATGTCTTATAACCAGGTTTCCTAAACTCAAATCCTCAGTGACCCCTAATAATATAACTTTTTAAGGTTTCCTTGGGAANTCTTTACATCATATTGGACTTGAAAAGCATGGACTGTTAGGAGGTGCCTGAGAACCATGTTTAGGAAGTAATGCATGTAAGAAACACAGGTCATGATGTTTATTATTTTGCAGACCTTAAGTATTTCCAAAATCCTGGAAACAGAATATACTNAAAATGTAAAAATGGTAAAGAAAACGACCTATGAATCAGAACTGGAATTTTTTATGGTGGTATGGAGCTAAGCCCCATACCCTTGTATAAGCCCTGCCCTTAGGACCAGTGATATTGTGCTAAAAGTATGGAGGTGGCGGGGCTTAGTGGAAGAAAATGTGCTNGTATGCCATTTGTATATGCCATATACTGGTCCACTTCAATGCAGGTTTCTTCATTGGGGAATTCCACCTATTCTATTTATCCGATCCAGGCTTATGCAAAAAGGTAATTTTATGCTTGTTTGAAGAGGCACACTCCACACTGGGTTCTGGGTCCTTCAGATCTAGACTACTGTAATNGAAGTGTATCCAAATGCAGCGGGGGACAGAGATGGATCCATACAGCATATACGCAAGGTATAAAANGGATGGTGTTTGAGAAGTACAGATAAGAGATAGTAAAGTATGATTCTGTGGGCGAGAAGAGTGGCTCCTCCTTGCCAGAATTGTATATGTATGTATTGTATATATTACAAATAGTTTTAAACGTCATTACTCAAAGTTTACTAACAAATGTCATAAAATTTATTTTAAATGCAACGTCATTAATATACAAATAGGAAAGAAAATAATAAATATGATTCACTTGTTCAGATTTGGTCAGAATGAATGACACAGCTTTGCTAACCATGGTATCAACCCCATACATATGGAATTACGCTGTAGACTACAGTATATGCAGAAAATGGGTTTGTCGTTGGTAAAGCAGTATTAACACTTTCTGTATTGTTTTGGGGTCTCATAAATAGTATATTCTCTGCAATAGTGTAAATATCTCTCTTGCCTGTAGATGGAAGTATTCATCACATCTTTTAAGCAGTGTTTGTGAGACATAATTCTCCAGGCTGCTAGCTTTCCCAATAGAAGCTGTCAGTCAGCCATATGTTACACAGATTTTGTTAACACTGTAATATCTGTACTGACAGGGTGTGGTATTGACAGTACATTTAACAAAATCCCCTAATAGAAATTACCAGTGCGCCCACTTTGACAGCACAAGGGGATTTTTTCCATTACGATTACAAATGGGGAAAATTCCAGTGAAAGTCACTCCCATAAGGGAAACTACAAAAGTATGAAATCTATTAAAAACACCAATTGCAGCATTCTGATACTGTGTGCATTGGCATATGCAAGGGGGGGGGGTTTCCGGTAGCCTAGATTGGGCTGATTTACAATGTAAAAGTAAATTAAAGGTCTAAGATGGCACTCTATACTTTATATGTGGCATATTAGGATTCAGGAATGACCCNCCCCCTTATATACCCCAGATATATTATAGTATATTCCTTATATACCAAATATGTACATTATGCTCGCTGTGTGTCTACTCCAGACCTCTGTATTATGGTAAAGCACATTTATTGTAAAGGGGGTAAAGGGACTCCCCCAGTCCCACAAGGCCATGCCTCCTTCCCACCCAGACCACTCCCCTTTTTTGGCAAAGAAATAATAAAATACATTAATGGCCAGCAGTTTGTCCCCTTATCAGGGCTTCATGACGTCAGGCCTGCCCATTCATAGCAATTGTATGGGTTTTGTCATCAGGCGTGGTGCTTTGGGCTTAAATTGCATAAATCATGCCCTCCACCCCAACCTCATGCTGCAAACTCTTGGTTTCTCCTGGGAGGGAGAAACTAAAAATCAGCAACTGTGTCTTACACGTGTTTCATGAGCCTACTAAACTGAGCATATCCTCACTGATACAGGTTATTCAAGTTTCTTGCTAATAAAAACATTAACTATGGTTCATTTTTAAAAGAGTTAGTATTGTGTATTTACGTCACAGTGTGTGCGTGTGTTTGGTTATTTCAGTTATTTCAAGTAACATTCTTTTACACTTTTTAAAGCACAGGAGGCAGTTTAATAACTCTTAAGTTAATAAATTTACATTTAGAACCCACAAATTTTAATATTTACATTCCACACATCTGGGTAATGTACCATTAGCAAATGTTTCTAGGAAAAGTATTAGCCAGGAACACAGTGTTATGAGGTCACTTTGAATAAAAGTAAGTAATTGATGCATTAATAAAATAACTGTACAATTCTACGCAAACTTAGTTCCAGACGGCAATTTGTTCTGGCAAAACAATTTTTAAATTGCTCCATGTTTTATTATTTTGAAGTATAAAACCATTTTCTCTGTAATTTTTTATTTTCTTTCATTCATTAGGCGATTTTAAGTGATCACCTACAGTGGGTGGGCAGCCGGGGAGGCAGCAATGTCTCTCAAAAAAGAATAAGACTGGGGGGGGGGTGGACTGGCGGCAATATTTTAATAATAAGTGGACTTCCTTCTCCCCTTTGCCCTCCTTGACGGGTTCCAATGCAATGTGATGTCACCCTAGGTCTGGGATGCCCNGAGACCTAGCACCGGCATATAGGGTTGGCTTTATTTTTAGATTATGTCCTGATTCTCTTCTATGCTACTATAGCTGAGTGACGGTTGTAGTATATCTATAGACTAAAGGGATAAAATAATTAGGGTTATCATCTGAAATCTGTGCAGTGTATGACAAGGATACATTTCGTAGTAGTAGTGGCATAGTGCAACTATCCTGGCATTTAAATATAAAAATGAAAACATATAAAATAAATTGCGGAATCGCAGGCAGATTGTACTGCTACTGAAATGAAAAAACTTGTCTTTTCTTATTTACATATAGTGGAACTCCCTGTTATACGCCAACCTTTATGTGCCTACTCCTGTACAGTGCTGATTTACGCTGTGCATCCACCTGAAAAATTGGGTAAATGCACACCTCTGGATCAGTGCCATTGTGTCTTGTAACAATAAGTAAATGATTTAGTTTAGATGTAAGTCCCAGATAACAATGAGTTATCATACCGAGAAGAAATAGAATGTTGTTTTTTGAGAGGATGAGGCAGAGAAATATTTTTTATCATTACATGAAGTTTGTCTGACTTTTCAGTCGATTTTAAGAAATAAGAAGTTGCATTTTGTTGCCAAGTATAGATAGAAACATCAGCTTTTTATCCATTTCTTCTTTTGTGCGTTGCATATTGTGTTATCAGGGGACTGTTTGAATTGCCAGTAATGCATTTCCCTAACTTGTCCAGTGTTGGGAGAAAAAAAAATCATTGGATCAGCTAGATCTTTTCTCTTACACATTTATCTTCATTAATTATTGAAGGATGTGGATACAGATTTTAAAGTTGACCACAATGGTATAGTTGTCAGTGGTTCCTGGTTTTAGTGACAGTCTCAGTAATTATATATTTGTCCCTGAAAATGCTTCACTCTTTTAGTATGGACCATCAGCATGTTATACACATTCCTTATCAAACTATTGTTCTNGTCTGAAATGTATCTAGCAATGTTCACTAAACTGTAAAAATATTTGTTACATTTTTAGGCTTTTAATAAGCATCGTCATATTATTATTGAATATTAGCTGTGCAGAAGTTACTATAATAAACATTATATATATATATATATATATATATATATATATATATATATATTCATTTAAATGCAAAAGACAAAGTTTTCCTGTATAATAATTACAATATTTGTACAGTGTCACACATTAGCCTAAATTCACTAAGCGGGGAGTTTGCAGGGGAATTGGAAAGTGGAGAAGTTGCCCATAGCATCCAGTATGTAAAATGAAACTGAGAGCTCGAATCTGATTGGTTGCCATGGGCAACATCCCCACATTTCAATTCCCCTGCAAACTCCCCACTTAGTGAATTTAGGCCAATGTCGTGCAATAGGGAATACAGTACAAAACAGAACATTGGTGTACAAAATGTGAATGTAGTAAGTAGAGTACAGCATAGTAGAGTGCAAAATGGAGAACAAAATAAGTAAAAGAACAGTATATAATTAAGTACAGATAAAAATTAAATGAGCAATGAAAATGAAGGAAGAATGTAAAGAAGT
>JABWIB010008557.1:0-12032 GCA_016617825.1 Platyplectrum ornatum | reverse complement strand
TCTCCAATTCCGCAGTTTAGTAAATCTAGCACCAGACAGTGAACATAACTTTATAGCATTGTGGTACATGGCAGAGCAAGACAGTTCCCTTAGCAGATGAAAAGAAAAGTCTTAAAAGTAGCCTACCCTGCTTACCATAACGAGGAGCACTGGGTCCCTAGTTAAGCCTGCCAAGTCATAATCCTCTGACCTGAATCCTGATCCAGGTCATCAACTATAGGAGCACTGCTTACCACCTGGTGTATGTACAAGAGGAATAGACAACATAGGAGACACCCATACCTTGAGATATGCCTCAGATACCCCACAGTTGCCACTGTGAAATAGAACATTGGCTTCATGTCAACCTATGACTCCTCCCTTAGATCATGTCCAGAGAGTTGTTAGCGATTAAATAGAGAATGCAAAAAACCTTAAAAACGCTCCTGTAAAGCAGAGCACCAATGGCATTCATCTCTTTTTCCCCATGACTTTTTAAATTGCACTTATCACTCCTATGAAAAGGCTCTGGACAACCCCAAACAGTTCTATTTTCAATCTCTCATTTCTAATCAGGCTTCTAACCCCAAATTCTTCTTACAGTTATTATCTTGCATTCTTACTTTAAGGACAAGATCAGACAAGGATTATCATCCTCCTCCCCCACCACTAATAACATGCAGCTCAGTGCATCTCCAGCATACTCTGGAACTGTCTTCATTCCAAAGATGACAAGGAAATATCTGCTCTTTTCTTTTCTTTCTTCCTTCTCTTAAACATGTCCTCTTCATCCTGTATCCTCAAAAGATAGTTGAAACCTATCTTCTGATCTTATTCCAGCCCTAATGTGACAGGGTCACTGGATTTGGTTATGAAGGGAGGTATATTTCTCCAGGTTACTTGCCCNTATGTTCAAAGCCCCAGGGAGAATGCTTGTGTATTTCAAATTGGGAAATACATCCCAACAGTACTTNAGCTTTTGGTAAAAGCTAGTAGGGTCCCTGGGGTGGATGAGTGAAAGTGAGGGAGGGTCCACTATCCATTAGGCCCAGTCCNGGTCTTGTGGACAGTCTGGCTGCTGCCAGACTAATGAGGCTNACATCTGGTAGCTGATAGTAAAAGCTTGCTATGTAAAGCTCTCATGGCTCTCACTGTCCAGGGAAGGACTGTACAGACGGCTGCAGTTATTGATTGTTATTGTTAGTTAGGAGAATCCTGTGTTTAGTTAGTGCCGGACAGGCAAAGNGTTTATTTTGTGTTTTGTTTGNTTTGATTCCTGCTAAATAAAACTGGCTGAGGTTAGTTACACCTTAACTCTGTAGTTGGTGTGAAATTTATGCTGCAAAATCCCCTCCCGCTCACACCTAACTACAATCTTCTTCTCCACTGGTACCTTCCCATCTTTATTCAAGCATGCGCTAATCACTTCTGGAATTTTGACAAAACTAAGTATAGCCTAATTTTCCAACTTCCATGACACTTTAATCTGCTTGAGAGACTCATTTACTTTAGCCACAATAACTTTCTTTTTTTACTCAATCTTCTATATCCTCATCAGTCAGGCTGCAGGCTGAACTGACTTCATCACTGCGAAATCCAAAGGTCACTATTCTCTCTTAATTCTCGTGGATGTTTCTGCTGCTATTGATACTGTTAACTACTCACTACTCATACAAATGTTACAATCACTAGGTATTCAGGACACAGCTTGTTCTTGGTTTACAACCTATCTTTCTAATTACATAAAAAGAAAGATAGAGAATATCCTCGCCTTTTTGGTGTCGCTTTTCCTATTCCTGGGACCTCCCCACAGGAATAAAATATCTCCACAATACACTTTCAACAAGAAAAATCAGAAAAGTTATATAGCACCACACTATAAATATAATCAAATATGGTCTCTTTACATGTAAGTCTTATTTATTGTAATCTGGATACTTCACCGATCCAATTAATTCCTCTCCACTGTATCCAACTTTATTCAGTTCTTCACACAACCCTTCTTGGTTCCTCAGTCCCCAAAGATAAAAAGACACAAGGTTACACTCAATGGTGTCTTATTCACATTTAAATGAAAAAGAGCAATATCCACTAAAANTTAAATTTCCTTCGNCCAGCTCCTCCCACAAATTTCTCAGTTCCACACTGCTTTTCTCTGAGTTGTTCCAGGCTGATCCATACACAGGCTCATGCCACACAAACACAAAGGTGCTATATTTTGGAAAAGTTAACTTTCTACAGTTAAGCAAATGTGTTGGTGAGTTGGCTGAGGGANTTGTAGTGGATGGCCAGTTTAAGCAAAGCCTAACTCAGAATACAAACACATCGACAACCCAGGTCTAGGAGTCTGTACAAAAGATTCCCCAGTTACAGTATATACAACTAAAACATTTTGTATGTGAAGAAGTATATTTGTTTGTCTTTTTTTATTGTTAGTAATTAAATTAATTNATTCATTAATTAAAAGCTTTTAGTACATCATCTATAGTTATCTTTAGTACCAGATTTTACCAAAATCCTTTACATTAAATTTACGGTCACTATGAAAAATAACTCACACAAGAATATGATTTTATTATACTATTTCAATTCTATATGCAAAACATTTAAATACCAAAACAAACCAATTATAGAGATGATCAATTTAAAAACATTCTAAAATAAGAATAGATGTTTCAGTTAAATCGCCATGTAGCCGTTATGTCCAGAGGTGATATGATATGCTTTACTGTTACAAGGCAAGTTCAAATTTGACAGTGTTCAGGTCCAAGTTGTCCTTAATTATAGGGTTCAGCTTCATATTCAAAACTGAAAGACGTGGCAAGCTGTTCAGCGTTTCAACAGGAATATCTATGGGAAAACAATAGAAGAATATCAAAATTCTGCACGTAACACATATTAGTGTGACACGTAACACATATTAGTATATCTGTATAAGCCCTGCATGATAACCAACGNTTTTTATGGCAAATGGTTGGTTTCCATGTTTGCATCTCAAACTTCTTTCTGGATCAATAGAAAGGATAGTGCTTTATACACCTATTTGTTCCACAGACACTTTCACATTTAATACAAATGATTTCAGCCATAATTGATGTNCTTCTCATTGCATATGTCCATACAAGCAAGGCATGTAGAGTCATACGTATGTGCGCAAATCTGATCACAGCTATGTTCAGCATGGGCATGTCTATGCAATTTACTCCTGAGCCCCAGGAGAAACATGGAATTTNGCAACCATATTTAAGCTGATAGTGATGATGATGATAGAGAGGATCTTTCCAAATACAGTATTATATGTTAGATTGTGGTTTTCTTTATACTTTGNAATCTGTATAATCAAGTGAGCACCTAGTACACATAGTAGTTAGTATGTATATTGCACAGTAAGTTGACTCAAACCCTTATCTACTATTCAGCTTTCTGCACTGGCCTGCATTTAGGGACAGTATGGAAAACTTAATGAAGGGTTCTTTATGTAGATTCCTGTAGGCACAGGGGAAAGGGTGCCCATGTGCAANACAATGTCAACTGGAGAAAAGAAAACTGACCCCTTAGAGAAGAGAAAAGAAGAATGGGGAAGGAGGGAAGACGGGTAAGGGAGGAATCACAGAACTGAGAATAGTCAAACTGAACAAGAACCAGAAATATGAGTTACACATTCGTGAACAGGGCCTCGTATACCTATGGAAAGCTTGAGAGGGTAGTAGGTCTCGGTCCACTGTACTAGACACATGGTTATGGATTTTAACCAACCATTGCAACAATACATGAATTATAAATATGTAGTGACAAAATTATAATTAATTATAATTGTAGAGGTAAATTATTGTAAAGTATCAAAAATAACATTCAAATAATATGTACTGTATATTCTAAGCAATAATTACTCAATAAGATGTAGTCTATACCTTTTCTAAATNTTCATTAAAATGCATATGTCCCTCCAGAACAACCAATCCTATATAATTTATTGCTTCAGCAGTTCATGAAGTTTATTGACTGGTGTCCATTTACCATTGTTGAGAGAATTCCTACCTGATTTAAAGAAACACAAGACTTTGCACTAAAGTTTAAAGACATTGAAAAGCTAGATGGAGTGGTTATGTAGTATTGATGGCCACAGTCTGTATACATCAATATCAAATGCAGAAAGCATTGAGTTAAGCAGAGATTATTAAGGNAGAATTGTCATTATGGATTGTGAATCTCTTAGTCCAGCTCTTTGATTTGTGCATGAAAATAGAGTCTTANAAATTCAGGAATGAATGAGCTTTCATCATGCATGGGTCACACATTAATATGGGTTAATTTTGGATTATTAATAATGGCATATGATAAACTATAATCAGAGNAGCTCTCAATCCGATATGAAAGTGAGTTTAATTTGCAAATGCNTTGGTCAATGAAGATTTTAGTGAACTTATTTTATATATTTTATATATTCTAATATATAAAATATATTTAATTAATATCCATTACACAATTTCCATAAAATGTAGACATTATAGCAGTTCATGAGAAATTCCCTGTAGAATATAGCTTTTCAAACATGAAAAAGCTACTAGAAAACATAGAATGCCACCCACAGGAAAGGCACTGTACATTTACNATACCCACCTCTCCCCACACTACATGTAAACACTTTTACTATCAACTGTGACCCCATGATCTTCTGGATACAGATTATACTGTGGCACATTTACATGTGCTACATTACCAAATGGACATTTTCTTATATTGCTAAAAACAAGAATTTTGTATAGGCAATTTGGGTCTCATTGCAAATGTACTAACAAAACCATTGCAATTTAAAGACAATTTGAATACTTTTGTCACAGGGCTGGTGGAACTTGTAGTCCACACCTAGAAGGGTAGCGTAATTCAGTCCAATCCAAGACTGAACATTTCTAAAACTACATACAATCGTTGCCTAAATATTTGTACCTGCCACAGAACAAGTCTAAGGAACGCATCCTGCTCTNTGTGTGAACGTCTCTGTGTGGCTATAAAAGGCAGGGGCTAGTAGCANTTATGNTACTAGACCCTTACCTTAACTCAATAATGCAGTTCAGCNGCATGTGTGACTACTGATCATACAGGATCCCGCTTCCCATCCCAAAACTGTTCATTTAATTATAGTCCCCTGTCCACCCAGTGTAATTTAGGTGAACCAGCCCAGTGGACAGAATTTGGAGAGCACTCTGTGTGTGGCTGTGGATGGGATCCGGTTCCAAGTCCAGGAAGCTTCTGACACTCTACATTAAATATTGAGACCATTTCAGCAGTACTTTACCTTTCAAACACCTCACTAGGTATAGGAATGCTGCCTACTCATTGTGCATTGTCAATTAGATGCGAACACAGAAATATATATTGGGATATATCAGCATTGTGCTTGGCTATCATACACAACTTGCAGAACTTACACAGAAATTCAGATCTTATATAGCACTGTTATCTAGACAAGCCTCCTTTATTTGCANTGACAAATTTACCAAATACAGCCTTGATCAGGTACTAAAGTGTGGCTTTGTCATTACTTTTCCTATTTTACCAAATGACATTTTAGATTTAGATAATTAATAAACTATGGCACTAGAAGAGTATAAATATATATATATATATATATATATATATATATATTACTTTTTTTGTAATTGATAACCACACTGTTTTATTATACGCAAACATTATCTGGCTCTTTATAGCTGCCAGAAACCCAACAACATTCTAGTTTAATTGGAAAGTATTTGTTATTCTGCATGCTGAGAGGTGCCTGCATATGAAATTGCACTTTGCAGCATGTTTTTATGTTTTTATGGCATCTTGTCTGCACATTTTACAGAATAACTGCACACTTATTTTTGCTACATTATTTTAACCATTGGATTATGAGGGTTAGCCTAAAATATACATTACAGACATTTAGGTAGTTTGGGTAGTTCTTGTCCATTTTGTTTTNCAGAGTATCCAAATGACCCTATGTTGACGGGTTATTAGATGTGCAATGTCAAAAGGAAGATCAGTGATCTTTAAATATTACGATGAGTTTATTTACATTTAAAGGTCACACCTTCATCTGAAATAGGAAACCCTTAAATTGCTGCTCAGAGAAATAAACTGGCAATTTGACCGATGTCAGGTCAACAAAAATATGCTTCAAAATAATATAACTATGCATATGAGAAATCATATGGATGTCCGCATGTCAAAATAAAATAGCATTATCTATTTTCATGACTTTAGTGCTCATACTACTCATTAAATAGAAATGGNGATTGCTAGCGAGATAATCTGAAAGTAGAGTATCTTATTGTGAAAGCTCCACTCCTAAGAATTTTCATCAAAGTTATATTGCATCTTGTGATAACAAATTGAAACTAGAGACAGCTAATTTTCCAGCAGCCTATAAAACACACAATAAGGATTTACCACGCTATGTATAACAAATACAGGTAGTTTGTTTATGTGACACTAGATGCAAGAACAGTATACAAGTGGGTAAACTAAATAAAAGACCGACCAGTTGTATATTGTAAATATTAGTATTCCAAAACCAAAATGTCCAAAAAGTCAAGACAC
This sequence comes from Platyplectrum ornatum, assembly GCA_016617825.1. Lineage (NCBI taxonomy): Eukaryota > Metazoa > Chordata > Amphibia > Anura > Limnodynastidae > Platyplectrum > Platyplectrum ornatum. Next base: position 5,468 of record JABWIB010008557.1, on the reverse strand, counting down.
AATCGTATGTTAAATGAACAATGTTGCATTCCCTATCTTCAAGCTTCTGAAAGTAAGCAATGTCCTACCAAAAAAACACATGTGGAAATTATCAATAAATACATGTTTCTATTTCTACACCAATGCTACTTATATGCTTTTATTAAGTTTGCCCACTTGNATACTGTTTTTGTATCTAGAGCCACATAAGCACACTACTTGTTTTCTTTATACTGTATCCTAATCACATACAAATGCAAATTCAAACACAAATTCAAGAATTGTATAAAGTANTAAAAAATTCACCCGCCGGTCAAATATTTTGTTATGAGTACATTTAAAAAATTCTTCACTTTATTATTGACTATCAACTAAACTATTGTCGAAAGAATGCAAAATAACCGTTAATGTCACATAACTACTGACAGTTCTGTTCCTTTTAAAAGTGAAATAAAAAAGCAATGCTCAACTAAATGTCAGGGTTGCACACAATGTCATAAATTAGTCTCGCATAAAGCATTTATACACATCTACTATCAATAAACCCTAAATAAACTTTTTGGAAAAATTTAAATAGAGAACATCAAGTATCATGACATTAGGTATTGAGAGGAAGAATTGCAAATAATAAAATGAATGGTTCTGCCAGACCATTCAATCAAATTATTGCTATAATTTATCTAATATATGAGAATGCATATCTNATGTATGCATTTCGGCCCATTCTTCCATTATGGCAGAATGAACTTGTGGAAATGGCACAGGGTAGGCATGAACACTCATAAAAGGTGGATGTTCTCCAATCCCTGTTTGTGTATAGGGCTATCATATTATGTTGCAGTTTAAAATTGTATATGATCATTCACATCAGTCTCTAAATTATTGAAGTCTACAGATTAAATTCCCTGACACGCATATAGACATCCAGACAGTCAGAATCCAATTAACCTATCAGCATGTTTTGTTGGTGTGGGTGGAACTATAGCACCCAAAGGGAACTCGCACAGACACTATGGACCAAATTCAGATTTACATACTCATGACTTACAAACCATGGTGAATTGCAGGGGAGGTAAAATGAATGTCAGTGTTTGCATGCAGGGAGAATACTTTATTTTTGCATGTTGCACACAGATACTGACCAGCGTTACTGTTACACTGTTATTAGACTTTGTGCTAGGAAAAAATCTCTCATGTGTAATACTGATTGCAATTGATTCAATTTGCCTCCCCTGCAATTCAACATGGTTTCACCCACTCTTGAAAAAATGTATCAATTGGAGCAATTTATCTTACAGTGTATGCCCAGCTTAAGTCNTAANAGTTTATCTGAACGTAAATCTGAAACTGGCCCACTGGGAGAAGAAACACACTACATGCCACGATGTAGATAGGCGGATATGCAACTGATAATCTGAACATACTTTGGTGCAAGCGGAAAGAAGCTCTGCATGCGNTACACAATGGTCTGACAAACACATATAAAAATAATGCTGGGAATCTGTAAGAGCAACGTAACATTTTCCAGACCCNTAGTGTAGTTTCCTGCAGCACTGCACTAAACGTTTTCATTTGGAAAGACTGTCCGACTGCTTCTATTGATTGATATTGACTTCTGGGGCTATTGTTTTTTTTTTTTAATCAATACTGTTCTGATTATATGATGCTGCAGGGGCTGTTTATCTACAGAAGCTATATTGGGTTTAATCAGGTAACCGTAGGTGAGATGATACATGACCCAATGTTGTTTATCATTAAAGCTACTTAGCAGAGAATCATTGAGAGCAGTTGATGATATATCATATTTTGAAATTAATTTTACTCTTAACGTGACTGGTTAATAGCCATGTTTCTTTCCTCTGCTCTCTGGACTTAAATGGATGTCTGCTTGCAAGCTGATGTTCGATGCTATTAACAATGGATCAAATACAATCTCACATTCATTTGCCAATGAATATGCAAAAGCTTGTTCTATTGTATTTAGTACTCTCTGTTCACTTTCTGAGGGGTCACTAGGTTACTGTCGTTTTACATGTCATTTGTCTAGTGACTGCAAATATAAGGCAATAGCGATCAAAAGAGTTACAAAAAAATTTAATAAGGAACAGACTTGTGATTTGGCAGTCCNTAGAAGCTTCATACTATTATGGCAAAATAACATATTTCCAACACTGATAATATAGCCCTTGTTCATAAATCATGGTATATTGTTTTATTATATTTAAAGTTATGGGACCTGGTTCAGAGTTTTTAGNGGGTGCACAACGTATCCAATCTTGTAGAAACATGCAGCTCTGAATAGCACGCAGTTGTGGCGGACACTCAATGTGTCCATTTCCGCTGCTTAATAATCTTGACCGTGAGTAATACTTACCCGACATCATTGTTTTTAATCTTCATTGAATTCAAATAATGTGGATACAATGCTTTTATGTCAATATTTCTATAACCTAAACATAGCAAACATTAATAACTATGCTCATTTTTTTAGTTTTTGTCTTTTAGAACATACTGGCACTATGTGCATATCAGTTGACTCCTCATGCCAGCATGTTTTGTGCTTTTAATTATAAGTATTTTTCAGTATCCTAGCATTAAAAATATTTCCTCAGGCAGTGGGAGACACATTACGGACAATTCACGCGTTTGGAGACAAAGCATAAAAGCTGTTCATGTTGCAATCAACTGTAAGGCATTTGGATGCTAACATTATATTGAAGCCTTTAATCATAAACTACCTGATTATGGTCTTACCGAATGGCATCCTGTGTACTAAAATGATGGCTGCTAATCAAAATCAGGGTCTTTTGTATCTAGAGTTAATAAGGAATGTGCCAGCAATTAACAGCAGGATGAACTGATTAAAATAGTCTACAAGGAGGCTTCAATGTTCTGTGAACCATCTGATACATTTTACACANTTTATTCTTTTGATATTTGGTAGTAATAAACACACACTTATGAAACAAATTCAACTGGAATAAAATGAAGTCTCTGTTATACTGATATAATAGAAACATGATACTTTATGCAAATAAGTCCTCAGATGTTTCTGTCCTCATTTAGAGCACTTTGGGCCGGATTTGTTAAATAGGGGACTGATACAAGTCTCCTGAAAAGAAACATTGACACATGCTTGCACTAGATATTGACGGGTATATTTACTAAACTTTGAGATTGGAAAGTGGGGATGTTNNCCATAGCAACCAATCAGATTTAAGATGTCNGTTTCATTTNANACACTGGAGAATGTGATCTCAAATCTGATTGCTTGCTATCCCCCTTTTCAATCTCACTGCAATCTCTCCACCTAGTAAATTTAGGCCTACTACTGAAAAATGCACACTCTACTGCACTGTAGGCAGAGATAATCTTTCAGATTGTGGGGGGATAATCTTGCAGATTGGGGGGTGCAGGATAGACATTGTGAACAGTAAACAGTTTATTATTATTTTAAAGAGTTAAACACTGGGTCCAGATAGAAGGTAGTGCCAGAATTTGGGTGAGGCTGGATAGGACTCGGTGAAATGAGATGGGACAGGAACTTTGAGATGAGATGGGACAGGAATTATGAGATGAGATGAGACAGGAACTATGAGATGAAATGGGACAGAAAGTGTTGGGTGCTGTTTCCAAATACATTGCTAGCAGCTCTCTGTCTATTTAGTGGTAAGTGTCAAGATAATCCATATAATATTAAGTTAGTACGCCAACAAACTTCAGTGCAATGAAAAATGGGTTTCCTGGGTCTTAAATAGATACAGTCAATAAAAATATGTTAAGACAATCCATGAAAAATAAAAAGGTTTAGATCAAGCCCTAGCAAGGAATGTAATACTGACCAGCANTACTGTTACACTGTTATTAGACTTGGACTAGGAAACATCATTTCTCATCTCTAACAATGTTTGAAAATAATAAAATTTTACTCAAAATCTGCAACTCAACATGGTTTCGCCCACTTGTGAGTAAGTCCTAAGTCAATAGCACGTAAAGTCTGGATTAGGGTGACAAACCAGGGAGCAGACTCTAACTGTGAAGCCCTGTTGGATTCAGAGAAGCAGAGCCTGTGCTACCATTAGGCGATTACCTGGATTGGCAAAAACAACCCCACACTACCTACAGTTACATGCCGGGTTCTATCATAACCTGGCATATAAATATTTTGCCAGCCGGGAAGTGCTAGGCCTCACCTAGGGTGTTCAGAGACATATCAACGGCCCTGCAGAGAGGAGAATAATGAGAGCAAGATGAGGACGGAGTGGAGATAGGGTGAAAACACTTGCACAGTGCTGCAGTCAGCATGATGAGGTGCATGGAATGTGACACAAACTAATTTAGAAATCTACGTGAAGTTAGAACTGTCACCCCCACTCTTTAACCCCATTGCTTTATCTATATACTACCTTCTATTGTTCTTTGTGCCACAACTGCTGCCCTCCAATGCAAGCACCCTAGACGACAACCGCATATTTATAATTGGTTAATGTCCTTAGCAATTAAAGGGAATAAAATAAAATATGCTATATTGAAGTCAGAAGTCAGGGTTCCATTATCTGTAATGACTTTCATGATATAAACTAAGTGAGAATAGCTGTGAACATAATACTAATATTGCCTGGTATCCACTAATCTATCAAACAATTCCTGNAATTCAACAATAATATGTGTAACAATATATTCATCTCTCACTGCAATGACTGATGCCCTTTGTATCATGCTTTATTTTATTCTCTGTTAGCGTTGGTATTTTGTTTAATTTTTAATTTATAGTTTGCTTTTGTCAGTCTTCATCTTACTCCTATACCTCCCTTTACCTTTATCATCCTTAATCCCCTTCACTCTCCACTTACTCCCAGTCCTGTACCATCCCTCACCTACATGTGTACCCGACCTATTCAGTACTGCACTATGCTTCCCTGCCCCATTACCAGATTCACCAACAACCATATCTTGGATCTTCTCCAATCCGGGTTCCGACCTTTCCACTCTACAGAAACTGCCCCCACCAAGTTAACAACTAACCTACTTACTGCCAGATCTAGAGGCCACTTGTTCCTCCTCATTNTCCTAGACCTCTCATCTGCTTTNNACACCATCAATCACACTTTCTTAAGCCAAACCCTCCACTCCCTAGGACTCACAGGNTCTGTCCATTCATGGCTCACNTCCTATCTCACCNACAGAGTTTNTTCTATCTCAACCCCNAGCTCCTCCTTCTGTTGGNGTCCCCCAGGGCTCTGTACTTGGTCTCCTTCTCCCCCCATGCATCAGCTCACCACTNACTATCTCCAATACTATTGATAATGTCCACCATCTCCTCCACCACCCACCACTCCACCATCTCCTCCACCAACCATGTCCGCTTCCTCAGTGTGTAACTCGTCTCCTCACTCTCCTTTGCCCCCACATCCATGCCCTTTCACCTTGCTTTCCACTGAAGCCACCAAGACAGTCATTTACTCTCTTGTCATCTCATGTATAGACTA
>JABWIB010008555.1:12629-23505 GCA_016617825.1 Platyplectrum ornatum | reverse complement strand
GCAAGCTTATATTCTAAGGGAGATTGGGGATTTGATACATAGGGGTGATTACAAACTTGGGACAATTTTATACACCTGCCAAGTAGCTTAGTGGGTTTTTATTTTTTGTGATGTGGTATAAAACCCACGCTGCAGGTTTGTTTGAAACAGTCCTGTGGTCGTTAGAAAAGATTGTTAGGAGCTCCTAATATTTCAGATCAACAATGCCACGCTGTCTGCAGAAAACTGCAGTGTGTACTGTGCACACAATCCTCAGAGCAACAATTCCCATTGAATAGTGGACAAGTGTGTTATTGCAGCCTCTTACAGCAGCAAAGGATTGTAGAAACACTGAAGCCTGCACTGAAGTAGCGGTCTATCAGTTGATCGCCTGGAAACTGCACCATTGTGCTGATGTGTACCCAGCTTAACCAGCTGTCCTGTGCACCACCACTTTGCGTAGAGAATCGTTTCTAACTCCCTGCCCAGGGCATAGCATTACACAAACCCTCACCCAGTCCTGGAAAATTCTATGAATCATTTCACATTTAGTCTGGATAGACATGATTAGCATTTCTAACTCCTGTTCTTTAACCTGAGTACTATTACTAAGGCATGTTGCATTACACAGATTACAANGCATATTTTAAACTGGTTTTTTTTATGCTCGGCCCCGGAAGGCAAACCCTTACCAGTAGTTTTCCAGTTGACTGAAATCATCAGTACAGAGTGTGATAAGGGAGGGAGTGGAATCGGCATCAGGTCTGCATTTTACCATTACTTAGTGGATTACAGATAAGAACGGCAATACTAAGCAGTCTTCAGGGATCGCGTTGTCTGGAAACGTCACCTTTGGTACAAAATCACAAATCAAATATTGCATCATAGAATAGCAAAGCTAATAGTAGCATTGTAACTGTTCATGTAGATGATTTGTAGACAGGGGACATATGCTTCAACAAAAAGCAAAGTCACATGATTAAAAAATAACTCGTACATTTACAGTTAGACTATTCAATGATAGACTTGGCATTGGGCGCTGTATACGGTAGTAGATGGTTTCTCTAAACATTAGAAGATTCTGACGGAAATAAATGTATTTATTTACACAGTAAATTGTGTTCACGGGTAACCTGAGGCCAAGTAAACCCCCACCCTAACCCTATGAAGTGCAGTTTAATATTAAAGTGTGCCTGGGTGTTTTGCATTGCCNTATCTATGGTTTCCATGTGTATTACTGTTGGAAAAGGGTTTATGTATCACCCACATTTTAAACCAGGCTTGTCCAACCTGCGGCCCTCCAGGTGTTGCAAAACTACAAGTCCCATCATGCTTTAACTGTTTAGACAGTTTATTCCTGACAAAGCATGCTGGGAATTGTAGTTTTGCAACATCTGGAGGGCCGCAGGTTGGACAAGCCTGTTTTAAACTGTCCCTATGAAAGCCACAACTGTATGTAATAGATGGAATGATACACATCCGCACCTTAACTCTATTTAGTATTATTGTTTACTATTTTTCTATTCTTTTTCAGAGTGTAATGCACCTAGGTCGCGAGTATCTTATTGGCATCCAGCTTCCGCTCATGTGAAATCTATTAATTGGACAATAAAATAGTACTGGATTTAAAGATCACATTTGTCAGTATTGGGAGATCAGGAAAAATACTTTGCTGTTGCACAAAGCTTTTGTTATCTTTGAGTTGAGTTACAAAACTTCTCTGAACTCTAATTCTGTTTTTCTCATTGTAAATGTGTCTTCCTCTCCACTTCATCTAGATTCTCCCTTTATTTCAAAGCTCTGGATGAGCCCCAGGTTGTGGATTGTGTGTATTACAATGTAAGTCGCGCCCCCTTTGATTAGGGTACCTGCAGCATTCTGTATAGTCCATACGCAGAGACATGTAGATCCTTTAACACACAATCATTCTGTGATTGACGTATGGATGCTCCTGTACAAGGTGTTATTGAGGTAGATGTGTATACATGAAATGTCAGAGTAAAAGAAAAGGCAGGACACGCACTTCAGACGATGAATTTTTATTAAGCAGAAACTGCGTCTACACATGACAGTTTGCTCAAAACTATGATGTACACTGCTCATTTCCAAGGAANAACTCCAGAGGGATTCCAGAAACAGACTAACACAGCGTGTGATAAAAAGGTAAAGTGCATGAAAGAATGGCTGCTCATATGAGTGGGGGAAGGAGAGAGTCAGATCAGAACATTATTCACCAGATCGGCAGCAGGCCCGAAAACCACACTGCAGATTCTGGCATCCACTGGCGGTATCAGCGTGAGGACCTGCAGAGGAACACAAGCCAGGTGTTTAACCCATAGAGATAGATGGTCAGTATATCAGTCATATAACACATGCAGCTTACATATTTCACATGGCTACTAGGAGATAAGCATATGAAAATTCTGTCTCCCTAGTGCCTATAAAAAGATTACCTACCCCAGTGCCTGATGCTCCGCTACATGTTGTGTCTCCACCTACTGGTGACTGGAGCGAGGAGAGCCAGTGGACGTCCACCACACACTTCTCCTCACTCCTACAGAGACAGGCTTTGGCACTGGGTTTTAATTAGTTTAGGTTCAGTTACCCCTTTATCTGCAGAATTTTCTTANATAAACCCAAGGTATTTCTGGGTCAGTGACTTTTGCAGGGTTACACCAGGGTCCCACCGGGGTAGCCAGCCAGTGTGAACGATGCTACCCGGGTCTCAAAGAAAGGAGCTGATTGGGAGGATTAGGGCAGATTCTAAAAGCTTCAGTTTTGTCAAAGCAGACTAAGGTGCCGTGTGAACGGGATGTGAGGTATTCTATAAAAGCGCATATATTCATATAAATATCAGTGGCAAATGCAGAATTACCCGCTTATATTATATGTACCATGATCTGGACACACTATGTAAAAGTACATATTGGGTATATTCATATACTGTGAACATACAATACTGATTTTATATAAGATTATATAATCTTGATATACCACGCACATTGTAGAATGCCCTTTGATACTTCCCATAACATAAGAGCAACATGTAGCAAAGGTGTAGAACATTTCCCTGTTCATTTGGTAGAAGTGGGGAATAACCAAGAAGGCACCAAATAGGTTTAATAGACCTCTGAAGGCAGCAGGAGATTGGCACCAAAACAGATTTAGCACCTCCTCCAAACCAGACACCCAAGTGCCAGGGGTCCCAGAACGGGACTGTCACCNCTTAGAGCTGACCGAGGATGGAGACTAGACTGTCCAGCATCCATGATATACAATTAACAGGCAGAGCAACAGATTATTGGCTAATCAGTCCGATAATTGTATAGTGAGTATCTGGCTTTAATGGTATGGAGGCTTTCATTAGGAAACCATTAATAATGTAATGATTTGCATAATAATGTGTAACAATCCATTATAACCAAGGCAGAGGGAAAGTCATTTTAAGCCACTCTCATCAGCTGTAAGAAAGGAANGGTAAATGGAAGTCCTAATCATCCAGCTTCTGCACACCTCACTTTAACCCGATTAGCATACCATTAGACTGACTTGTGTGGAATATAAACTATTTCCATTACCATTAATGTTGTCACAGTAGTAGAAGTGCTCATCATTCAGAGAAGGACAAGCAGACACNAGGTCCTGTAACCCTGATCCAGTAACAATGAGACATCCAGAGAGATTTAGGTGTTCCAGGTAAGGCAAGCCTCCACCTAAAGTCAATGCCCTGTAATAAAACAAAGCAGCGATTAACGTGATATTAATGGGGGTGGCAGACAGAGAGCAACGACTCACCAAGGTTAGCTTACCTGGGGCCATCGCACTGACTCCTAATGCAGAAATGCCTGGTCTACCACTGCAAACTAATGCCTGGTCTACCACTGCAAACTAATGCCTGGTCTACCACTGCAAACTAATGCCTGGTCTACCACTGCAAACTAATGGTCAACACAGCAGGTGTTATAAAACTACAGGTTCCGCCACACTTTAACCGGAATTTAACTAGGCCATGGCTGAAGGAGCATGCTGGGTATTGTAGTTTCATAACACCTGGTACCAAATTTACTAAACAGGAAGATTGAAATGTGGGGGTGTTGCCCAAAGCAACCAATTAGATTCAAGCTAACATTCTCCATATGTATAATAAAACTGATAGCTTGTATTTGACTGATTGCTATGGGCAACATCCCCACTTCTGCAGTTTAGTAAATATAGGCCCTGGAGTGCTAAAGGCTGCCTATGTCTGCAACATGCATGATGTTATTGAAAATAAAAGGGGCTGAAAATGCACCATAAATGGAAAAATANCATAAAACCAAAATAGCACCCAATGCCTATACCCAGATATTACTATACTATAATGAGAAGCACTGAATGAAAACATACCTCCCAAGTTCCCCAGGTTCTAGCGGGACAAACCCACAATGCCGCTGACAAAAAATGGGGTGTTATGGATTTTATTTAATGTAATGTATTTCCGCAAAACGATGTAAAGGGGTGAAGACTAGTCGGTATTGGGCAGAATCTGGTGGGATTTAGGGCAGTGGGCAGAGTTTGGGTCAGACTTATCCCGGCTCTGGTATGACTCAGAGACAGGAAGGGTGTGCTTTACTTATCTACACCTCATGCTAGCTATAAAATATTTTGACAACCTTTCCAGGGTTTACTAAACTGTGGAATGGAAAAGTGGAGAGTGAGATGTTGCCCATAGCAACCAATCAGATTCTGGCATTCTTTAGTAGGTAACAGGAAAGTCAGAGCAAGACTGATAGGTTGCCATGGGCAACAATCTCTACTTCTTTATTCCCACAGTTTAATAAATCTAGGCCCAATTCTTCCCTGTCTCTTGCACTTTGTGAGACTCGATTACTGAAGCTTAAGAAACAAACTCTACCAACCTGAGACCACGATCTGTTATCTGATGACACCCAGAGAGACTGAGGAACTGTAAGACACGTNCAGCACAGGGCTCCGATTTAGCACTCCCAGAGACCTCTGACTGAGTAGTCCTTTTCCCACCTTTGCATTGAGCAGAGGGCTCTGGGAGTGCTTGTATAGTCCTTAGTTTAGCGCCAGCAGAACAGAATGAATGGCCACAGTATGTATAAGCATCAGCCTGATAGCGCTTTTGCCAGCTGACATTAGTCCTTATGCCAGACACTGGCTTCCTGCGGNAACAACCATTGCCCAAACCATTCATATTGGACGACATCCCAAACATGCAAAGTCCATCGGCATTTTTGGATTTCCAATCAGCTGCATCTTCAATGTCAGCCAGGTTCTCCGAATCTAAAATCCAGATGGGAGAATACGTGTACCCCTCGCATCGGTTTGGATTGGGCCAGAATTCTTGGGAAAGTAATCCACACTGGCCGCCTATGCACTGCACACTGTTAGTCCGCATTCTGTTAGTCATGTCCTTTCCCCAGGTTTTAGCATTTTTGGTATTTCGGCAACATTTTAGCAAAGCTTTTCTGTATGAAGGCAGCACGCCGAGTGCAACGGACAAGCTTTCCAAGGTCAAGTCTGTAATCTTTTCACACCCTGACAAGTCGATATGATTGAGATTTCGGCAATTACCAAAATAACATCTGAAAGATAGGGCGATAATTATTTATGATTAGGCAGACATTTATAAGATTTCATATCCTCATCACAACCAACCAAGGGTTTCTTACACAACTGAACCCACTTTTTCTGATTGAGTTGGGACAGTTCAAGTCCCTGCAGATGAATCTATTGTGTGAATCGCTTGTTCTGGACCATTTGCATAATTTTATCTGTTCCATAATTAAGGATGAACTTACCCATCAAATGCAGAATCAGAAATATCAGTCTGCATAAGATCCAAATATTCCAGGTTGGGACATAAATCAAGTATTTGACGAACCTAANAGGCAGATAGAAGAGAGTTGTATCACTGTAACTGATACATGTATATTTGTGAGGTCCTTACTTATAAATGACGTACGCACCATTTTACTACTAGCTGCTGAGCTGTACGCAAGAACCAGTGTTTTAACTGAATGTCCAACATAGGGGAGGATATTATGAATTAAACCTTGTATTATTTCTTTCTCTTGCTGTGCCACACTTATAGAGGAAGTGTAATCATCGTCTGTTTCTTCTGCAATAGAAAAACAAGTGAAAGGAAAAGCCTAGAAGAGAAGCAGCTCCTGATGGAGACACATTTAAAGGATTTTGGACTTTAAACCGTTTAACATGCAATTACAACCCCTTATCTGTAGTTGTTACTATTCACACTACCTACAAGAGTATGTAACAATCTTAGTTGCTGTGGGTTACCACAGGATCTTCATACAATTTCTATGTAACAATCTTCCCTTATAGTACCAGGCAGAATATATATTGCTATAGTATTAAAGAATATAGCAAAGATAGGCAACCTGTGGTCTATGTCATGGCTTAAATTCACTAAACTGCAAGAATGGAAAACTGGGGATGTTGCCCATAGCAACCAATTGGACTCAAGTTCTTGGTTTAATTTTACATACTGGAGAATGAGAGTTTGAATCTGACTGGTTGCTATGGACAACATNCCCACTTTTCCAATCCCACAGTTTAATACATTAGGCCCAAGTGTTGTGTAAGTCACATCATGGTTTGCCAGGTATCAGCTATTCTGGAGGTGTCACAACAACAGACTTCCAAAAGTTGTCTATGCCTGGAGTAGATTTTAGTACCGTATATACTTGAGTATAAGCCGACACGAATATAAGCAGAGGCGCCTAATTTCACCTAAAAAAAACTGGGATAACTTATTGACATCATACAGGACAATGACTCGAGTATAAGCTGAGGGGGAAAAACTAGGCTTATATACAGTAATCCTATTAGGAGCCATGATCCTTGAAAACGACATGATGCCAAGATGCTATAGATACAATTCAGTTTCTTACCAGACTCATCAATATCTGCATCCTCATCCCACTCCTGATATGCCCGGCTCTCATCTTTTCTCCTTGACACCCAATCCTCATCTGGCTCTGTGTCAAGATGGGTAGCCGGTCCATTGTACCAGTTTCCTATAAGTAGACACCGCTAGAATTTTCAGCTAAAACCTCTTATGTTTATTATTAACAGTAAATATTAGCACCCATGACGAAACAATATTCTCTTTNTATAATCCAATGTAAATGTTTATAACAGAAGGAAAAATTGAGGATTAATTAATGTGATGACACAAAGCAAGAATGGTTTAGTGAAACTACAAGTCCCATCATGCTCCAACAGCAAAGGTATAGCTGATAAATGGAGTGGGGCTTGTAGTTTCACAATACCTGGAGTGGCAAAGGTTACCTTATCCCTGACCTAGAATATGGAACAGACAGGAGATTATCAGAAGTTATACATACCTGGGAAGAAGCTGAGATGCAACATTCATTCTTCATTATAATAATACAGAAATAGAAAAACATTTAAGCACGAAAAAAAAGAAGATGCACTGAAAAGCTACATTCGTTTTGTTATAAGGACAGAAGAAGAGTATATGAGATATAAGTTGAACTTGAAGAGAATTGCGATGTGTTACAGATTTATCAAGTGACACGACATGCAAGACCGCTAAGGAATGTTGATTTACATTGATGTCAGTGTAGTGGATCTGGCTCACCTCTAGCCCACAGCACAGGATAAAGATGCTTCCAGAGAGGTCCAGTTTTTGCCAGCTGTGCCCATTTACTGTTTACTTGACTACAGCGACACAGCTCCTTTGCATTAAGGTAACTAAAAATGTTCAGCATTACCTCCGGAGGAAGATGGCAAATGGATGTGGCAGCCGGCTGAGCCGTCTTTTCTGTAGAGAAACATACTTTTTTGAGAGCAGTATTAAAATGTCTACAATATCATAAAACACAAACATAGCCGTGTATAATAGAGTTAGCTACGTCCTAAACATAAAGCAGTCCCCCAACATAAGAAAGTAAATATTCAAATTGCTTTAACCTACAGTCTCATGAAAATAAGTTCCACTATAGCAACTGTGACTTCACCGATACTAGGAATGTCTATTTCCCCTGCATTGCCCTTATGGTACATATATTGAAGCCATCTTACCCTCCTCTGCCTTTTCATCCACTGAATACTTGAACACCTTGTGAAGCTCTTCAGCATCGTTCCAGAGACTAAGGCCTCGAAGAAGTTCTGCAGGGTCTTTCTGAGAGGAGTGCTGGGCTATCACCATCTTTTTGATGTCCTTGAGCTCATCATAAGTAAAATACTCCATCAACATGGGCTGAAACACCTAGGAGAAAGCTCACTTAGTCTGACACAAACTACTCATTTACTAGTGCAAACAGACTGTCACCCAAGCTTACTACAATTACTTTCTCTCTGTGTATAAAACATTTAAGTACAACATCATTGTCTTCTAACATAGCTCTACTATGGATGACCAAAGAAAGTAAGAAGGTAAAATATTGTAATGAGCTCTATGTTATAATGACAGAGCTGGTAGTACTGAATGGGACTGGCAGGGAGGTAGCAGCCATGGACCTAAATTCACTAGCAGGTTGCCCATAGCAACCAATCAGATTCTAGCTCTTAGTTTCATTTTACATACTGGAGAATGTGAGCTCAAATCTGATTGATTGGTTGCTATGGGCAACATCCCCACTTGAATTTAGGCCTTATGCTGGTTACACATCAGAAAGATCATCTTTCCAATCAACAGATAAATGACCCTCACAGCAGAAATGAGTTCAGTGTGTATTCACTTTACATGCATTTTGTTGAGGTCACATGTAACAGATTTCTGCAGTGAGGGTCATTTATCTGTTGATTGGAAAGATGATCTTTCTGATGTGTACCCAGCATTAGTCTTTGACATATCGGAATGGAATATGTAGAACATTTTATGTTGTATAAATCATTGTAAATACAAAAAGTACATTATATTATACACATATACATACTCAACCAGTACTAGGCCTAATTCTATACTCAGTAACTGTACTCCTGAATACAAGGGATGAAAACCACTGATCTAGATCGTAAGAGTTTGCAGATAGCAAGCAGAACTCACCTCCTCCTCTTCCTTCATATGAGGGATAAAGTCACTGGTGAAGGCCTCCAGCCTCTCCTTTAGTTGTTGGGCATAGTTCAGCTGCTCATATTCATCCTGAATATGCAAAAACATAATATGTGAGCAGGGATGTTTTATAAGCAGAATATAACCATTAAACCCGACAGTTAAAATACAAGGTCACACGTCATCAGAAATTATGGAAAGTGACGCCTACCGGCTGCCTATACAATGCTATAGCCATAATGGAGAACGATTTCGCAAAAGAGCAGTGTCACAAGCGTTATACAATCTCAGAGTTCCTCAAACTAATTCAGGACAGTGTGATCATGCATTAACATTAACCCTCAGTGCAGCAAATTCATTTATCAGAATTACTTTTCATCTGTACATTTTGCCATGATCCTTAAGACGCACTTTCACTTTTATTGACCATCTCTCACTGTCATGGTTGATGATAACNTATACCTTAAGTCACACTAATCCCNGGCACTAGATCACCATGGTGACCAGAAATATGAANNTGGCACAGATATTGTTGTGGAGGAGCAGGTGCTACATTTCTGTCCATCCCGTGGCCTCTATCCACACTACACAATGAAACTGCAGGAGAAAAGCTCCAAACAGCTGAGATTGATAACTGTATATATAAACACACTTCTGTAATAAATATATTACAGGATGCAAAAACATTATATTATTAAATAATCATATTAGGCGTTCGAATGTGTGTGTGTGTGTATATATATATATATATATATATATATATATATATATATATATATATATATATATATATATATATATATATATATACACACACACATACATTTTACATAATATTTCTCTTTCTTTTACACTCTTCTGTATCACAGCTATTGTATTTACTTAATCTGCACATTATAACTTCATATAATAAAAGATATAAAAAAGAAAAATCCTGAATGTTATAATTAGAAAATAAAGATCTTTTTGGGGTCATCAGTTTTGTAACAAACATAGCACCAAACAATAAACACAATAAAAAGATAAATAGTGTTACAATTACACAACCAGCCACTTCAAGATACTGGAATGAGATTTGGAACACAATAAACACACAATTTGTATATTCAGAGCATAATAGAAACTGTGCAAATAAGTCATAATTACACAGTATCTTTTCATGTCACTCAAGGAAAAACCTAAAGTTACCAGAAGTATGTGTGAGGGGATTTTCTGTACTGTCTCTGCTTGGAAGAGAGCCTAACACAATATACAAGTCTACCCTGGGCAGATGCCTTCATATCACAGCTCTGTGGCCATACAGTATTTGACAGGTAGAGAACTGGAAGGTGGCAGCTTCCCAGGATACACAGCACAGCCCGAGCCCATGTGTCAGTCAGTGAGAACAGATGTAAGCGTGTATGGCACACAATATTTATCTGCAGAACTCTATATGACAAGGCCAGAATGCTCACACGGCATGGGTTACCTAGAGCTCACCTTTACGTTTTTCAGCCCCTTCTCAAACAAGACGAGCATTTCCGAGAGCTTGTTGTCAGAGTGCACGTTGTAGACGGTCTGGCTGCGCTGCTGCAGCAGGCCGATGATGCACTCGTTCTCAATCTGCTCGTGCATCTTGAACTCCTTGAACGTCTCGTAGAGAGATTGCAGCAGTGCCCGGAAGTCATTGTTGTTGGAGAAGTTGGTCTTGGACAGCTGCGTGAGGAGAAGATTCAATGTAAATGAGATTCAGTTCAGCATTGTCTAAACACAGATCATCCAAGTGTGTTACAAAACTGATGTCTGTTTCACTACATATTGATCACCAGACATTGTTAGTATCTATGAGCTGCATTATAACTTCTATAC
>JABWIB010008554.1:5474-22399 GCA_016617825.1 Platyplectrum ornatum | reverse complement strand
CTCAGGACTACAACTACACTTAAAAAAAGGTGCACATGCAAGTCTGGATCAGCCACCTGCGTAAGTGGGGGTCCGGACGCAATGCAGGGTCTGGCCCCATATAGTAATCTGCTGAATTGAGGTAGAAAGTGAAACATATTTTATACCCAAATAAATACATGTAATTAATTACTATACACTGTAAAAGACAAGCGCTGCCACTGTCATCATTTCTGCATTCAAATAGAAACATACGTAAATTTAGATTTCATGGTAATTTTGTTAATTGCTTTCTCATTACTGTCAATCAGACGGGATTAATATTACAGTCATCATTACATTACGGTACACTGGTCCTAGGACTTTTATGTATGATTAACATAGATATTTTTNTATGTTTACTAAAATGACCAAAGTTTTAGTAATTATCTTCTGACCAAAGGACCAAGATTAAACTTCATGAAGGTTGTATTATAGCCAGAGCAATTACTAAAGAGAAAACACCAGGCTCTCTGAGCCTGTCGAGCTTTATATTCCGCATGTGGCAGGTGGATATACTGGAAATATTCCAGCTACAAAACAAAACAACAGTCAAATAAGATGAACATTAGCTGGCGGTTCTCCGGAACAGCTGACTGTAAGTAGAGATGGTGTGAGCTACCTGTAATTGGGTATAAAGTTGTTATTTGGCACAGTTCTGTCATTGAAAAAGAAAGCAAACATAGTCATGGCCAAGGAACTGACTGCCAAATATACACACTGCCAGGAATCAAGCAGTTAACACCTTCACTTCTAGACCAAGGCTCCGCAACGCCAATTACTGGCAGAAGACCAGCGTTTCTCTGAAGGTGGTAAANCTATATTTGTTTACATGTGAGCACAGTGTCATTTCAATAAGAGCACTTGGCAGGATGAGAAACAACCACATAGCCAGACAGAACGAATGCACGGGAAGTATGGGGGAAACACCTCTCTTTCTATACCATATGCCCTTCATAAAGATCGCTACATGATGCCTAGTGCCTGGAAATGTTACTGTTACCCATAGAGACTTTATATCCTCGATTTATAGGTTTGGATACACACACACACACATATATATATATATATATATATATATATATATTCTATACAGTAGACAAGCACACAGGCCTGTATCCTGCATCTTGTGCGGGTGTGCCGGGGGAAGAGGGTAGTGATCTCTTGCACTTGTAAAAGTCCAATAATGCCATCACTGTAGTCAACCAGTAACAAATTATGCTATTCTATCCAGGGCTGGAAGTGGGGGTATATATGGGGGTATGACATACCNGCACTTCTCCCACTGNTGTAATGGAAAAACATAAAATCTCCATTATTTTCTGTGTTTCCATACCACCACTTCTGAATGTCCATACCCCCACTTCTAAATTTCCACTTCGACCACTGATTCTATCTGTAATATAAACCCTGCTAGACCCTTACCTCAGCTTAATCAAGCGCATTAGCGGTCCATGTAACCACTGTCTGCTCGATTTCAGTCTTTCCCCTACTCACATTTAAATGGGGGGGACACATCGGCACAGCGGGTGGACTTTCCACTTGTGCACATCTGGTGCGCGCATGTAGACGCCAATGAGGATCATGCCCGCAGTGTATAATTGGATGGTTTTACATTGCCTGAGCCAGTGCCAGTATTAAATAGTTTTCTGGGGTGACCCTGAATCACAGGGACAAAATCATATGTAAAATACGAAATATCAATGACAGATTGGAAATACATTATATTGATGATGANTTAGTTATTTGATGATGATTTAGTCATTTAGTTATTCCATCCCAGTTCCATTTATTTATTTCATGGATATTCAGACATTCGCTGTTTTAAGAAAGCTTTTAGAAATGTTATGTGACCGGATGCAGGCCTAAGAAATATGGATTTTCTACAGCATGTAAAGCGTGGATCATCATGGTGTAGACTTGCTGGCTAAAGCCTTTTTACAGTACTGTCATTGTAAAGTAATGGCATGAGGGTTCGCATAATGCACATTTCTTCCCTCTCACCTGCTCCCTACGTAGGGATCTGGCTTTGGCACGAGCCACGAGCCAAATCTCATATTACAATTTGATGCTTAGCCGTGAGTAGAGAGTAGATGACGTCTTCGCTGGCTGGGTCTCCCAATTTAACAAAAGCGTAGTGAGAAATAGAGCAGACCAATGAGGCCAAACAGAAGACGGTCTTCTCTACTCCTATAGGGCTGCATCCATTTACACAAATGGCATTTAACATTCGAGACACTCCTGCTATAATACATGATGTTATGAACAAGGTACAATGATACTGCTGCTTTCTTACATGGCATCTTAATTGCCGCTGTGCATCCTCCAATGCCTGCGGACAGTCCTAACCGCTAACTGGAAGAAATGTGATGGGAATGAAGGACCTTTGCTGGTAACCGGTCTATAAAGCCTGTAGTAGACATGTGGAGACATTAAATGAGGCCATGTCTTGGGTTAGCAGGCTATTACAGAGGTACAGGTATATAACCACGCTTATCTGACCAGTTAAAAATTCTTCACTAAACTAAATGTAAAATGATGATAGTTTACTATATGTTTAACCGTACAGACAGATGCTTAGGGATTGGTACTGCTGTAAGCCAGGAGTATAAGAGAGTAGAACACACACCGGAGAAGAAAGCGCTGCCCTACTCAGGGGTGGGAAAATGTGCTTGGCAGTGAAATGACCATTAAATCCCTTAGGCTGGCCACACTAGAAAGACTACTGCTCCCAGCAGAGCGATGCTCCTCTGCGAAAAGGTCCCAATATTGGCTCCACAATCTACTTTTGCTGGCAGCGCTAATCATGGCCGCCATCGGCCAGCTCGGCCAACTGTCTTGGGCCCGGACAGAGTGGGTGACCGGCGCCATGTCACTGGCATGCAACGGCAGCAAGAATTAATACATTTTTGTAAAACCGGCCAAAATAAGCCCTACCCCAAAAATAAGCCCTACCCAGAAATAAGCCCTAGCGAATTCCCCAGTTTGAAGAAAAGAAAAAAAAAAAAAGCATTACTGAGGGGAATGATGGGTATAAATGCAGGACTGAGGGGCATGATGGGTATAAAAGTAGGAATGAGGGGAATGATGGGTATAAAAGCAGAACTGTATATAAATCTCTGTCAATGTTAATTAAAATAAAACCTACCCTGAAAATAAGCCCTATGGTGTCTTTTGGACCAAAAAATAAATAAGACAGTGGGGTATATTTTCTAAGCAGGGAATTTGCAGGGGAATTGAAAAGTGGGGAAGTTGCCCATAGCAACCAATCAGATTCGAGCTTACATTCTCCAGTATGTAAAATTAAACTGAGAGCTCAAATCTGAACTTTTCAATTCCCCAGCAAATTCCCTGCTTAGTAAATATACCCCAGTGTCTTATTATCAGGGAAACTCTGTGTATATGTATATATATATATATATATATATATATATATATATAATCTTGCTTGCCAAACACTGATTTATTGAAACTGGACTATAATCGATCAGGAATTCTGAACGGTCAGTTTAACATCCCAGAACTTTTGCTGCATTTAATTGTGACTTTACGATAGTAATAATACATGTGCTGCAGATGAATGGCCCCTGCAGTACAGTCTTATGTAAAGTGGTCAATTGGTAATAATTTCCATGTAAAGGCAGCACACATCCATCCGCACAAGTAACTTGGCCAACCTAGCTTGTGTGGCTATTGATCCCCGTAGTCATGGCCATCCCTTCAGTGGATGTGAAATAGAGGTAGTGCATGACATGGAGCTATTACTATAGAACGGTATTGATGGCAAAACAGCTAAAAGACATTTAACTCTTGACCTTGTATGAGCTTCTTCTTCCCTGGGGGTTCCCGCACTGGCTCCCTCATCCAGAGGATTGCTGGGAGGAGGGGGGAGCATTGCTGTGTAATTTATTCCTGCCCGCATCATTGTCTCTTAGTCTCATGTGCACCAAACATTTGGGTTAATAAAACCCCACTACAACTGTATTAACCTAAAATGTAAATAACCCATATGTAAGGATGCGGAACTCACAACATACATTGCATGTGCATGGATGTGTTCATAAAAGATATGTCTGTAACTTCACGTACAAGAGAGGCTGGGTGCAACCTGAAAAGCAACTTTGCCATTGCTTATACCCCGATGAAAAGCTTTAAAAGCCAGAATATTTAGTAAAAATAAATGAATGAATAAAAAGAAATAAATAAGGGCGATTGTAGTGATATTGCAGAACTACGCAGCTAGACGGCAGCAATATCCACCATTCTCCGAGCCGGAATCTCTGCTGGCTAAGCATGAAACAGACTGTCTTAATCAAGTGAGTGACAGAGGGTGCAGAGTGCTGGAACTGGTACAGGTGTCCAAAAAGGAGGGGAGAATCATTGGTGTAACCCCTTGTAATCTGGTCTCAAATCATGTGACCTTTATTTCTGGATCTGTATGGCCTAAATTGTATTACGATGCAGGGAAATACTGGTGGCTTTACACACAGCACTTAAGTAAATGATGTCGCTTAGTTTAATAGGGAGTGTGTTTATTTTTTTGCGCTTGGTTTGTCAATGAAAATACTAGCACAGCAAATAAGAAACGCTTTCAGGACACACAACTGCGCACTTGCTAAGTGTTATGTGAGATTACACAAAAAAAAACACACAGATTCAGTACTCTCTAGGAGTCTCGTTTATAAGCGCGAGGGCATGCGTATACTCTGGAGGGTGGTATGTTCAGGGGAAATGTGTGAAATAATGACTTCACTGAAAGGGTAGTGGATAAGTGGAATAGCCTCCCATCAGGAGTGGTAGAGGATAATACTACAGAACAGTGTAAGAAGCTTGGGATAAATATAAGGGGATTCTGAGTCTCAAACAAAATAGCGAATACATTTGGGTTGGTATAGTTTTAAATACACAACTGGGCAGACTGGATGGGCCATGTGGCTCTTATCTGCCGTCACTTTCTATGTTTCTATGTATATTATAAAACATTTTGTTATCTCAGTCTGGATCAGGATTTGAGTTTTGCTGGAAGTGAAACAGCGATACCTGAATCTATCATTCGAAATGCGCCTTTACAGCTCAGACGCACACATCTCTATAATGTGCATGTGTACATATTAAGACAGACAGAGCCAGGCGCGCTTTTTCTCCTTTGCATCCACCTTTGAAGCGAGCATGTGCAGTGTTTTGCGCTGCGCTTTCCCACCATCCGCTTACCTAGAGCTGCAACATAAAATACCTGCCTTGTGTTTGAACTCTTTATTTATTTAGTGTGTTTTTAAATAAACTCATTTGTTTTCAGTGTATGTTCTTTTTGGGTGTGTGAATCGTTTCAATGAAAACACAATTTAAATGAGACAAAGTTACAAAAATATAAGACAAAAATACAAAAAAAAAAGATTCAAAACAAATACAAAAAACACACAATGCAGTGCTGTGTGGGTCTNATTTAATCAACCTTCTCCCGAACTGAGATCCGTTGCTGCAAAGGGAACAGATTATAGAACAACAAATACAGGTGTTCTGTGCATACTTTATTATATGTGAACAATGGTCAACTTGCACCGCAATACCAATACCACACGGATGCNTCACTATGGATCAGGTCCAAGATCTATATAGTTTCTAGCCTGTGACTGATTGGCTCTCTCTCTGTCAGGTGTCTCTACCCAATCACCTTTATAGCAGTTACAAGAGCTTCTACCTGGGCTGCTCAATTTATAATAAGTACAGGGTTGGCAACATTTGCAAATGAACATGCGGGAGATTGCGATAGCATTAGCAAGGTGCTGTACCAAGGGGTGTGTCCTGGGTCACTAAAGGGTGTGTCTTATAAATAGCTCCACCCATGGGTGTGTCTAATATAGACGGGAAAACTAATATGCGTTAAAAATGAAAGCTTAAGCATTTATTGCTTTTTAATATGTCAGTAAATAAACAATTTCAATGTTAATTAAATAAACAGGAGAATCGCTGACTTCTTTATCTTTATAGAAATAGGAGATAATTTCCCAACAATCCTGCATCAGCATCAGGGGGATTATCCAGCACTTCAGGGAGTCAGGGAGATCTCCCACTTTTCAGGGAGTCATCCTGATTTTCAATTATGACTAAGTATCATATTATATAGGAAAAAAGAGTTTACAGGTTCCAGAAATGTAAAATGTCATCTGTATTATTTTAAAGCTGATTCAAAGCAGCATAAATAAAAAAAAAACTACTTTTTTGACAACTATTGAATCCTGATATAGAATTGTGCATTTCTACCCATATATGTCACAAGTTTGGTTAAAGGGTCATGCTATTAGCCAATTAGTGTTCTTTGATACTCCACTTCACAAACAGATCTCCCTGCTCTGACCGCGTGTGGATTTAATAGCCGTGCAACACGGAAAAATTAAGTAATTTTAATTATGCCTCCAAGTTATTTACTGCAATTAAGACCATTTATCATATGCAAATTAGTGCAAACGGGTCTCATTAGTTAGTAAATTACTCAATATGAGCAGAACAATGTAGCACTCCAGTTTGTAATGAAAAATCCCTGTAGAGGCGAGCAGGATCAATTAAGCTAATTTGCATATGCAAATATATTCACTTTTGCCATTTTTCTATCTTTAGTTCGGTGATTTGGGATGATTTTCCCTTCCAGGTGCTATTTTGTTCTGCAAATCAGCCCCTGTTGTGAGTATCTGACGGAGACCTGCCGAGTCCAGTGCACGAGAGGTGCATGTAATGCAGGAAGCACAGAGGGCATGTGGGACTCCCTACAGGCAAGACAGGATCAGGGGAAAGGGATGCACCTGGGAGAAAGTCATACCCATTTCAGGTATCATGTCAAAGCATTAGAATGAGCTGCAACTATACATCTCTTTATTATGCACAAAGCAATGGTTTTCCATAGATTTTCGTTTGCTGTCTATAGTGTCTCCCCCTTTTGGGCATTGATAGGTATAGCTAAATCCTGGAAATCACACCATCTTCTATTGATGCGGATGTGAATCAAGTTTTCACTCTACACTCTATACATGCACAAGGTTGAGAAAGCCGGTGCACCATCCGTATCGGACCATTTCCGAATCCAGCTTTGTGATTTAGGAAGAGGTTTTGAAAATGTTAATGCCTCTTCTGGGCGTTCCTGGGTCGGTACATTAGTATCACCTCTGTAATTTAATTTGTATGCAACTTTATCTTGCACCATCTCTGACCATGGTGCAAGTCAATGTTGTCACGAGCAGAGAATTAGCTGCACATCCATATGCTGGCAGCAAAAAGAATTACTAATGGTTCGTTAAATCAAGCGGAATTGCTTGCCTTGGTCCGTTTCCATCTTGTGTGTGCTAACACTCTGAATTAGGTCCATGAATTACAAATGGTTTGTCACCTAACATTTCTGAGAGATAACCTCTTTCATCTAGTTTGGTCCCGATGTCTACCCATGTACCCCTGTCTCTTCCCACAGCATGTGCTTTACCTGAACTGTTCCCCAGCGCTACCTTTCCCTTCTCAGCAGTGACTCCCTCTTCCTCCTTCCTCATCAGGGTCTCATCAGTATATGATTCTCCCTTGCCTCCTACTACTTTCTTCTCTAGTGGATCCCCACCCTTATCCTCCACTTTCTTCCTTACCCCCCCCCCAGTTACAATATTGCTTGAATTGTTCACTATTGTCCAAAGCAGGAGATGCTTACTTCCAATGTCAAATGTAATTGTAAACACTTTGTTTCTCTAATCAAGACAAAGTTAAAGAAAAAACAAAACATATATTAACAACAAAAATATATTTATTGTTATATAATGAAAATATCTAGTTAAAAATCTGCATCACCACCAAATCAATGCCCCTTCACATTGTCAGCGTTGAACCCGTAATTCCCTGGTCAACACTGTAGGCTGCAGCATCAGACCTGGGTCTCCNATCGAAACCCCCTTCATTTTAGCCGCGTCTATGACACGGGATTTTAATATTACCCCGTTCAGATTGCCAGCAAAACCCCCCCATGGTCTTTGCTGGTAATCTGAATGGGGTATAAATTAGTGTAAAAGCAATGTCATTTTATTTTTATTAGATATTATAGATTTTTGCAATTACAGTTCTTCAACATGCTTGAACATGCCAGTGCAATAGTGATATACTGCTACAACACATGTAAACTGGGAGAAAGATTAAAAACAACAAATCCTGCTGGATAGATAATATACATAAGCCTCAATAAGCGATTAGTTGTTTGCAAATATATTATAAACTTAAAGGAATGGCCGTGCTGCATAAATGATTTGATTTAGTCCTAGATTTGAGTTAAGAATAATTGTTGAAAGCTTTAATCTGCATTATCAATTATTACTAAAATGGGGTTCAGAGATGTTCTCTTACATGTACACTCATCTTCCTGCCCCCTCAATGCTGATGGCCGCCTGCGGGACTTTATCAATCACAGGCAGATGCCTGGTTTAAATGTCAGCACTGGGGCTGCAGCCATCCATTCATCTACCAATTGATCAGAGGTGTCGGTGAAAGAGCAATGCTGAGTTAACTCTTTCCATTGCATTTAAATCGCTTCTTCTGGAGGACAGATATTTCAGATTTCTCTAAATTCCCCAAATGTAAACCATAGCAGAAAATACATTAAGATGCTCTTGTCAGTCCATACCTATCTATAATATGAAAAGAAAATGTTTCATTTACTGAAATACGTATTATATTAAACACATTTAGGTTATAAAGTTTAAGATATACTCAATGTTTTCCATAATCAGGGTACTGATTAATTAGCATCACTTAACATGTCTTGCTCTGCCTTCACCCTTACCCAGCCTGATACCACAAGAGATCTGAGCTTACAGAAAGGACAACAACTTAAGCACAAGTAGAACATGTTTCTATGCAAACTTATCAAGTATTCATTTTAAATATATTATCATTGGACTTGGGTCAGAGAGCAAGAGCATGTGCATGCTTAGGTTCATGNAAAGAAATGTATATGTTTTTTTAACAAAATGCACAAGGATTTAAAAAATAGCTTTTTTATAAGGTATAAATTATATTTATATATATATATCCATAGTAACACACACCACCATTTAAATTATATAACATACTGATATTTTAAATTCATCATTTATTACCATGGAGAACTTGCAACACTACAGCATACAGATCCTTAATGTAAGTCACATATTTGGCAATTGATTTCATTTAAACACATAAAGGTCATTAACAAAACAATAATGTTACTTGCCATAAGAAAGTATCGATATACTGTTTGCTTCAAATAATAATAAAAAATAATACTTCAGTTTTGGTTTCAGAAGATATTGTTGTGATTGGTTGATATAAGAAAATGATTAACCACTGCATGTATATTTAAAAAGATGTCGGACATGTTCGAGAGTTGGGCGTTGTCCTGTAAACCAGGCGGATGTGCAGAGAAAAGCTCATCGACTTAACAAGTGAACATATGGTGCCCATTCATCTGCTTGCACATCCATGTACTACACCTCATATTTAAATGGGAGATGGGGAGCCCTCCGTATCTGTCCTGACATGGTGTCAGTGTAATGGTGTACACATCAGAAAGATCAGAAAGGTGGGTACACATTAGAACAAGTGTTTCTGCTAACATATATCCAGTGTGTACTCACCTGTGTCTGTGGTCGTTTGAAATGATTGCTAGGAGCTCCTAATATTTTTGATAAAAGATGTCCTGACGTTTGCATAAAACTTCAGTATGTACTAACCACATGATCCTCAGAGCAACAATTCTCATTAAAACTTCAGTATAGAGCCACCTGGTGGACGAGTGTGTAATTGCAGCATAATACTGCAGCAAAGAATTCCGGGATTGTTCACACTGATGGATCTCGTGAAGATGGCAGATCGTTAGAAGAGATCTTTCAGTCAGCGGATCATATTGTTGTTAAAATGTGTATAATGATCTTTCTTCTCCCCCATCCTTTACTTTCCCTGCCCCTGCCCTACTCTTCCTTTCTGGTCTCTGTTCTCCCCTTTCTTCTTTCCCCTTCCTTACCCCGATTCATTATTATAAAATATACTCTTGTATTCTACTAATGTGATTTGGACTGTTTTTTGCTTGGTTCTTTTACTATGGATTGAATATAAAGAGATTTAAAATGTGTATTGAGAGTTTTTTTAAATTTTTTTTATCATTATTTCATTAACAATAAGCTGATAACATTAATGTGAATAGATATTCTTTTAATGCTGGTAAACTCAGCATTGAAAATGCACTCACATTATTTTTACTATCAATATTCGAGCATAGCATGGCTACTATGCATGTTTTTATGAATGAAAAAAATCATCAATTAAGCCGTAAGACGACACATACTGTGCTGTTTCAACTGAAGCAGGGAAAGGGGCATAAGGGATGATGATAAAGGATGCCCCATTTCCCTCCATGCTAATCAGATGTGTGTGTTTCAGCTGAATCACCTAACCTCTGGATTACACGGACTGTGTCTGGATCAGGTCCATCACCTTCTTGGTTCCACCAATATTAGTTTGTACGATATAATGAAGACTAGATTGGCCAATGTAAATAGTCTCATCTTGCTTTGTAAACGTGTCATGTGCCCAACTCACAAAGAGTGGAAAGTGTTGTAATTATGGGCTGGATCGTAATTTTCAATTACTTTCCAAGTTTTCACATTGCGGGTTTTATTGTGTCGCACACACATCCAAGATTCCTGCTCGTAATGCACTGAGGGGGCAGAGTTGGTATTATAATTTACAGTAAAAGCATATGTAAGCTCTGCATATAACCACTGCCACGGTCTGTATGAAGGGAGTGGTTAGCTGCCCAGTCGCTATAGTAGCCAGGTAGATCAAACTTGTTCGACCAATGTTTACTAATACTCATGATAAGTGAACATCTTCAACTAGGAGGATGTAAACTTCTTAGAACAAAACTTTGTACCCATTAACAAAACATTAGCAGAAAATATTTATTGCTTTCGCTAACGTCAGCACAAGTATTTTAATAGTCATATTGGTAAGTTTTGTGAAAATATTTGGATGGAGAAATAACATAATTTTTCATCTATTTGAGCACNATACATGCAACATGTTTCTGTACCTGTAAGATGTGACTCCCAAGATGGGATTCAAAGATATCAATGGCCAAAGAGCTGGGACTTCTTCTCCTCTGGGATCCTATAACTAAAGAGAAAAACCATTGAGTCTTACACTCTTTATAAGGCAGTCTGAGAGATAATACCATATAACATTATATTATAAATCCAACATAGCCCCGTATATAAGAAACAGCCCCATTCAAAAGCAAGAGAACTCAGAAATCGTTATATTCACAATTTACAATAAAAGTAAAACATAACAAAAAATAAGAAAAACAACAACTTAGACAGCGGTTACAAAGGCTCTTTCACTGTATCATGAGCCATGTATTCATCTCACAGATTCATGCTCACCGACCGGAGGATAAATCAGTTACTGTTATTGAAAGACATACAGTAATATGTGATTACTTTCTACTAGCAATATTGCGAAACATAGTGTAGAACTGGCTATTTTATGTTTGTTATACATGTAACCGTACCAATATAGAATCTGCTGCCAATTCAGATTGAAGTAAAGTAAAAACAAAAAATGTATTTTTGTCATTTGTGTAACCTCTGTTAATGATAGTGATGTCACATGTTCTACTTTCACATGACACATAGGTTTTCCTATAGCGCAGTGGTTCCCAATCTTTCTTAGTTGAGGCNCCCTTAGGGTCTCCATAATTTTTCAAGGCTCCCTAAGATAAAATAATTTCCCATTTTTTAAGTTTTTGAGTCAAAATAGTGTAATTTAGATAAAGACAGAAATACTTCAGGTTCACATCTTTTGTCTCTCCTAAGCAACACATAAAATTGTGCTTCTACGTAACACTAACAAAGTGGCACCACACCGGAAAAATCATTCCGCTGCACCCCAATGAGAGCGTTGCGGCACCCCAGGGAGCCACGGNGCACAGTTTGGGAACCACTGCTGTAGGGTCATGTGAAGGCTGATTGTTGATAGGATGTTAGCAGAGGCATTGCTAGATCTAGGCAAAGTCCCTCTGCTGCAGCTGCACAGNNCCGGTGGCATNACTCCTCAGTCCTCATAAGAAGCCGGTGCCAGGTCCCCGCTCTTTCCGGGGCGGGACACAAGTACCGGCTGTCCCTCCCTGACGGCGGTCCTGTATAAACGTTTAATTTTGTCCCTGGTCCTTTGTCCCCTAAGGTCTTGCGTGCACAGTCTGCACTGTTTTTGTTTCATGGCATGGCAGGTTGGAGCACTAGTATTGGGTAAGGGATGTTATTCATACAATATAGGTTTGTCCTATGCATGCCGCCCTATCCAAACCCCTATCCCCACGGGGGCTACTTAGTGTGTGGTGGTCCAGACATAAATCATTTCACATCTATGGTAAGTTATCATAATGCTTAGATTGATTGACAAGACTGATGNCAAAACTCTTCGTGTTTCCCTGTCTGGCTTTTCATAACAACAAGCCATTTTAGTAAATCTATACCTCCTCAATACATTTGTATTACAAGCTCTAATGATGCTAAATATGATCAATTACNTTTCCTCATAATTGCATATAGGAACTCCAATTATAGTGTATGTAGTAAAACATTGCATTTAGGAAATTAAATAAAATCAATTTTCCACTCAATACACCAATCACTTAAAATAGTCAGATTTTAAAGATTATTATTTAAATTAAAATAAAATCCAAGCTGGGTATATTAAAATGCCACTTTCCTATATTCCTATATTATCCTCTATTCTGTTTTATGTAGGGGGGGGTGTTTTTAAACAATTAAATTGTGTGAATTTCAAACTCTACTGCTCTAAATACCTGAACAAAGGTCCTATATGCAAACCTATGACTGCATTGTCCCTATATGCATTCCTTGGGACCGGTAAGTGACCATCTTGTCATTCAGTAAATAAGCCCCCACCATCCACCATTTGTAACGTATAGACGCTGCTGTTCAGTCATNGGTTATATAACTCACGCAGTCCTGTGATTCAGCAATTGTTTTATTTGTGGGGGCTGNTTTCAGATGTGGAAGCATAGAGCTGGTCCCTGGGATTAGGAAGGCGGGCAATTCACTGTACATTACTTTAAATGCAAAATGACACCTGAGTGCCATGGTGTCAAATTCTGATTAACGAGGTGTAATTAACCTGCTCATTGTGAGAATCAGAAATTAGACAGAACCCATTAAAAGTTTTTTTCTTTTAATTAAAAATGAACTACATTAATACAAATCTTCCCAAATATATTCCACTTTATTTTTACTAATTTACTTGGTTATATGATTACTGTTTTGAGATCAAAACACAATTTGGTTATACAGATCTGATTATGTTTTCACCTCGGCTGTGCTTAGATTAGGTTCAGGCACACTGTTGCTCTTCCATCAGATGAAATTAACATTTTTAGTCAAAGCCGTCAGTAGCTGAGGGTTTTAGTTATACGTGTTCCTGGAAATATGGTGAAAGTTTGGAAATAGAGAGGGCAAAACTCCCTGAAGGCTGCAGGGGGTACCAGCCAGAATAATCACATATTGATAATTAATAAAGCTCTTTTTACTTTCTTAAGGTATGATGTGTATAATCTCAGGATGGCNAATACCTTTAATAGGGGCCCAATCCTGATTTTAGGTTTTCCGTAGGTGCACAATTTCTCTGTTCCTAAGTTAACATAGTTTCTAGTAAATGCACTACCCTGACACTCTCCTCGCGCAGACAAAATTGGCCAGTTACGTGTACAGGACCCTATTTCGTACAGACAAGGTTTGTACAATGTGTCTTCAACCACGACCATATGGTAAAATTATCACCAAAAACCGGTCTCTACATTGCTCCTATATGGTATAGAGTGAGGTATAATTACAGCAAAATTAAGGAGTAAATAAAGAGCTTTGTTATTGGTCATACAGACTAGATTTCCCAAAATAAAGCTCTTTATTTCTCTTTACCTGCTCAAATGATCCCCATAACAGAAGATTTTCTGGCAGGGCCAATGGACTGAACCCCTGAAGGCACTATATAAAAGCATTATTAAATAATAATTATTATTAAATAAATAATCAATCATTATTTAGCAATATCCACATGTCAATGAACAATTCCTCCACGGAGTGACTTAGGATGTTCACGGCTGACGTGACTGATGAGAAAGGAGTACAATAAAAAATGTCAGCAATGCAGAAGTCTAGATGAGGACACGGGACTGGATCCAGACTTGCGCACTGCCCTTTATTTTCATGGTCATCCTGCGTATATGCCGGGCAAATGATGTCCCGAGGGACCTGCTCACGTCATTAGCATGCCTGCTTCACACACTGTATGTTGGGATGGGCATGCTAAAGATGCCAGGGGTTCCAATGTGTTCTGCTACACTAGTACGGGTACACATATTTATATATAATCCTAATCTCTTGGTAACAAATGTTCACAGATAAATGAATGAATTGTAATGGTATAACCCAATCATTTTCACTGTGCAGGAATTCCAGGTTATGTCCTTGCACCTTTTGATCTTTGCAATCATCATAACCCTAACATGCAATAAGAACATTAACGCTATAAAAATGTATGTGTGTATTTACTCTTTATGTCATTTATATATATATATATATATATATATATATATATATATATATATATATATGTGTACTTATGGGCATAATCAACCAGAAGTGCATAAAGAATTACAAACAAGTTATTGTGGTTGAGCAAATTACTTTTGCCACCCTCACAATTTTACAGTTAATGATGCATTTCCTATTTTGGAGCTGAAAAATAATTCATCCATTTCAGCATTACAACCAATTTTGAAATAGTATACAATGGAAACATATACATATACTGGTGGCTAAGGATTGCCCCATCTGCCTCCAGGGATACGCTCCAGCACGGCTCTATGCCCTTGTCACCGTGACCTTGGTCCTGGAATCCCAGCTTCAGCCACTGGTAGGCCACCAGAGCATGCATTTCATATGCAGATGAGATCTGATATATGCAGATCGGATGCATTATATGCAAATGCGAGTCATTCAGATGTAAATTGTCTGCCCTGAAGCATGTTGACTGTGTGAGGGAGGCTGTGTGTGTATATCTCAGTCTGTGCAAGTGTGGCTGTTTGTGTCAAACACCGAATCTGACGGCAAGATAAGAACCGCTTGGCCTAGCTACTTTAAGACTAGACTTTCTAATCCTTGCCCTTCTGTCTGTCTCGCAGATTTGATTTTTTTGTTACTTCACTTGCATTTTTATGCATTTCTGCCAAAAGGTCTGTGCATAAGCAGTCAGGCGGGTCTGGAACAGTACATCACTTACAGCATATTATGAGATTTAGACCCATCCTCCGGACTGTCTCTCGTAACACAAAGTAGCTGCTTTCCGCTTATATTACTTTTGCCATCCACTCACTACCACAGTGACATCTATGGATCTCGTCTTCTCTATTTTTCCCCGATGACCTTCTCTTCTTCCCAGGGCCAGCATTATGTGCCGGACTCTAATCTAAGGACGCTCTTGTCTTAGTAGGGGGTAAAAGCCGTGGGACNACCCGCTTTTACACAGAGCCAGAGTGTCTCGGGAGTGTGGGAGCTCCATNGCATTGACCAGCTCAGCCCCCCTGTACGCTCCCTGCACGTGAAGCATTTCCCTGTGAATGGGAAGGATGGTTAAGTCTTTAAGTTACTTAGCAACTTGTGTTGTCGGCACAGTACACAGCAGCAAGGCAGCTTAGTGACCAGAAAAGGAATGCAGAGAGGGGGTGCAGTGTCGTCATCCAACAGATATGTGGAAATTGTGTTGAAACAATCAGCAAAGCTCAGCCATATTCATTAATGATGCCAGTGCTTCATCTATCTCTGACCAAGGGTCAACTTTATTCAATTACGAACAAAATAAGACTGGAATATTATGTTAGTAGCCTCCACAAAGCGCCAGATTCAGAATTTAGGCACTAATGACTTACTCAAGACTAACTCACGAGTGGGCAAAACCATGTTTAATTGCAGGGGAGTATAATTTCATTAGTTCCAAAAAGTATTATATTCGAGACAAGTGTAATAACAGTGTAACAGTAACGCTGGTCAGTATCTGTGTGCAACATGCAACAATAAAGTATTCTCCCTGCATGCACACACTGACATTCATTGTACCCCCCCACTGCAATTCAACATGGTTTTACCCACTCTTGAGTAACTCGTGAGTGCCTAAAGATCTAAATCTGGCCCAATGTTTTTAAGTTAAACTCTTACTAAAACCAGAATTGAGTAACCCAATGGCTTAAGAAGAGCATGGGGAGATGCAGTGCCAGGAAGAGTAATTATAGGGCTCTATATGGTTTAGTAGTAACTGATCACCAGGACCAGCAGGCCGGATCTTACGTTTATGCCATGGATAGCATATATAATGAGAGGAGCCTCCAGTGAGCATATTTATGACACCTGAATGTGAGCTTCTCAAATCCAGTTGAGTGAGCAGACAGCAGCACCTTGCCCTTCTACCCCTCCTGTCGGGGTCTCTGAAGCGTGACCTGCAGCCTGGGCCAGTTTCCCAAGTAACTGCAGCCTGCGCTATGGGAGAAAAGAAGACAAGATCTGACGCTGATAGGAGCGTCCGAAACGCAGACGACTGACAGTGGCAATCACACCATGAAGAGGGGTCAACATGTAGAAAGAGTAATAGTGTAGATCAAATGTATGCAGGTATATGTATANAAACAGCAATGAGAGATCTTTGGCTTTACGTTATATTAGCAATAATAAAACAATTGACAGGGGCGCAACTACAAAAGGCTGGGCCCCATAGCAAACCTTTCAACGGGGCCCCCCTTCACTATTATATATATATATATATATATATATATATATATA
>JABWIB010008546.1:6829-18611 GCA_016617825.1 Platyplectrum ornatum | reverse complement strand
ATATATATATATATATATATATATATATATAAAGAGAGAGAGAGAGAGAGAGAGAGGGTCGCATACTGTCCACATAGTGTTGCAATATATTGGGGTATATTTAGTAAGCGGTGAGATTGCAGTGAGATTGGAAAGTGGGGATGTTGGTCATAGCAACCAATCAGATTCAAGCTCTCAGTTTTATTTTACGTACTGGAGAATATATGCTTGAATCTGATTGGTTGCTATGGGCAACATCCCCACTCATAAATCTCACTGCAATATCGCCGCTTAGTAAATATACCCCATTATCTTTATTGTTAGGCACATGCACAGGAGAAGTGAATTGGACGTGGGAGGAGCGAGGATCAAGGGATAAAGACAGTTTACATATGATTTGAAAGACTTACAAATAGTACTGAGATTTGACTACTGTCAGGACTTTTACAGATTTACTGGTATCATATCCCTTTATTTCTACACCCTGCGGGAGTATCGGCTATGTATAAATTTTTATTCATTAATGAATTAATTGATACAAGAGTTGTCTATACCCCGATACTTGTATTATTATTAGTAAAGATTAGGTACAAGATACAGCGCCAATATTCATCTATATTTGTTGATTTCTGGGAAAATATATTTATTTAAATGGGTCAATCCGGTCCTACGACAAGCACTCCACTCACCATGAATTGACCACGACGGACCCTGGATACTAATATGCCCGCCAGCATATAAAAACTCACACAATGTTACCACCCCACCATGTTCCATCTTAAAAAAAAGGATAGCCAAAGCAAATGAAAACAAGACCCAAGGGGGGGAATAATTATATATATAACCTAAATAAACCCTTGCCAAATGACCTGACTGATTCCTACCACTAACAATTTACTGAGATAAGTCTCCCACCTCCACTGGAAAATGTAACCCCATGGCTGCGAGGTGCAAGTATGTTGCGCCTGCATGCTGTTTATGAACCTGCAGTCCTATGGCGATTATGCACAGCTACACATTCTTATGTTGCTTATATATGCAAAGTAAATCTGAACTTTTTTTTTAATCAATTTAGTTGATCTGGTATTTTTTATAGACTCAAGTTATAAAGAAACCCATTTCCACATTTCCTACTTTAATTTATAGTTTTTTCTTTGTGAAATTGTACCAACTAAACTGTAATCCAGGAAGATACCATAGTCACTTTATTAAACAAATTACAACAATGTAAGTGCATATATTGATAAACGTGCTTGTCACTATAAAGTATTTAAGCTCTGATTTATATATGTTCTTTGGAGGCAGCCAGACTAACTAAAGTACCTCACCAATACAGTTTATTTATTTTCGTAAGCTCTTATGATATCTATAAATCCATAATGCTCACAGGTTATTACTTACCCATGTCACATTGAAAAGAAAAAGTCTGAATTCTGTAGCAATAAGAAACAAGACCCAAATTAGTTTGTGCATCTATACTCAGACTGCTGGCAGGTACTGTACTGGTGCCAAGACGTAAAGTCTTGAAATAGCTAATTAACTTTCCAGCTGTAGCAGCTTTTGGATGTGGGTAATATGTATGCTTGCTGATAAGAATGCAACACACAGTTCCAAAAACAAAATCTACTTAACCACCTCCATTAACACCACAGAGAATTAAGTTCTAAAAAAAAAAATGATAATTGTACATCTCTTACATTTAGTATTCAGCTCATTGTTTTGAGGAATCAAACTCCCTATCTATGTAATTAACTGCTTCTGAAAAATATTTATTTTACTGTTTATGCCAAAGTTGTTTACAGGCGATTATTTATTTCTGACTTAGATCATCTTTTTAAATCACTTGGGTCATCTATATTTTCCAGTTGTGTGAAATAAGTCTATTAGATTTGAGCACAACTGCTGTTTGAGAATTATGGTAATCCCAGGCATTGGATCCCAGTAGCATCAAAAGATGGAATAGCAATGCAAAATGTACAGTAAAACTGCATAAGATTGCTAACCACACACAATAGAACCTTGAGAGTGTATAGTTTGAATTATTCATAATGCAGTAACATCTAAAGTGAAGTGTATCTGTATAGATTATGTGTTGTGTAAC
The DNA here is from genome assembly GCA_016617825.1 of Platyplectrum ornatum. Classification (NCBI taxonomy): domain Eukaryota; kingdom Metazoa; phylum Chordata; class Amphibia; order Anura; family Limnodynastidae; genus Platyplectrum; species Platyplectrum ornatum. Next base: position 16,531 of record JABWIB010008546.1, on the reverse strand, counting down.
ATCAAGATTCAATCACCATGTTTATGCAGCATTATCAACTCTTCTGGAATTTCTGGGAGACTCAGAATTTCTGGGTTCATCCTGGAACCCCTGAAGAGCCTATAAATCTCCAAGACCAGGAGTTTGACATTTCATGTAAATCAATGTCTCATGCCTTGATCACAATAGATGGAATGGACTAAAAACCCTATTAATGGAGGATTTTACTAACCAGACTGGGCTTCAAGAGTGATTGATATAAATCACATGCAGCCAGGATACAAGAACAGTATTTATCACATCTGTACATTTGAACATTTATATATATATCACAAATCAGCAAAATAGAAGTGAAATATATGCAGTGTACAGTACAGTACAGTTTCAGAGAATAAAATGAAATGACCTGCACAAATAGAATAGGCATACAAAGAGTTTCAAGTAACGTAGTATTTATCGAAATGTAAAGATAATAGACAAAAGAAGAAGAGGAGAAAAGGAGATGGGTGACCAACCATCACGAGAAAGAAAAATGAGAGCGAGAAGAGGGAAAAGCAGTGGAAGAGAGTGAAAAAGAAAGAAAAAAGGTAAAAGGAGGGAGTAAGAAAAGAAAAAGTGGAAGAGGTAGTCATTGTTGTCCAGTTATGAGAACACAGGAAAAAATAGGGAGGCTCCCACACCTTGCAGAAAGAGATAGCAGTGTGGTTCCATTCCATTTTATAAATGTAACATGTCTTATAGATCACAGCCTGCAAANTGGGAGCATTGAGAGCATTGGCATTGACATTGGATTGATGCTGGGTCAGCATCCCAGGCCCTGAAGTCACTTGATGGGTTTGTGAAGGTCAGTGGATCTCTTACACCCTACTCTTACACCCTAAGTTAAATGGTGAAAGCAAGTATCCTCTGAGGAATGCGACAGCTGAGGTCAATGTACAGACTCTCTCTTCTACTACTTCGGTCACAGTTTCTATGTGCTCCAAGATCGGGTTGACTTCCTGCTTGATGGCTTCCCAAGATGAGAGAGTTCTGCTACTGATCAGTGATCATTGAAACAAATTGATCATACCCCTTGATACATTCAGTGTTGACTCCTTCACAGGGATCAGAACCCATCTCAAAACATACGTAACAGATATCATACACTCTCTGATGCCGAACCAGCATTTCTAGATGCTTTTCTGCCTATCCTGATGTTCTACAACCTACTGTGCAGCAAGGGCTTGCCCGAGAAGTAACTCTCCAATGAGGGACGATAACGCTGTGGCAGGAAAAATGTAGGGCCTGACCGGCACTACTTCTCTTCTGGACGCTTCAGCAGTTGCTGGTACTTCCCGTACCTCCCTCTCCACTCTTTTATCACACTGGTAGGTTCGATCCTGGAACTGGTCATCAGCTCCACTAACAGCAAGTTCTGCTGGGCACCCATCCCCTCTACCAGCAACTCCACCTCCTTCTCCTTTCTCAGGACCGACTTCTCTCCAGTTGANTCCATTCTCTCTTTCAATCACTTTCTCTACTGTACAATTAATTACACAGCTCTTCAAAGACAGCAGAACATGAACTTATATAACTTTTCACACACTGTTATCTCACACATTTTTAATGGTGGCTGGAGGGTAAGAGTTTAGTCACAGAAATGGCAAAGCCACAGGGAAAAGTATGTACTAGCTGCAATCATTTATGATACATACATTATTATCTTTACTGTAGCTCTGCATTTGACATTTATAAAGTATAGAAAAGCTCAATTACTTTGTCTTACAAACTGTACACTTTAAAATATACAAAAAGCTGAAAACTATATTGAATGTATGAAAACCATAACTCACCAAATTAGGAATATATAAATGAGACAAATAAGCACTATATCTGGTCCTGCCCAATTCCACACCAGACCTGCTTAATTTTACCCCAGTTCTTCTTAATTGCTGCATAGAGAAAATAAATATACAGTAAAAATGTGACATTTTGGTGATATGATTAAACTGGTTGGAAAACCACATTACATGCACTAAAAAAGCTAGGAAACATAGGGCTCCATTTACTAAGCGACGATCACTTTGATTTAAGGTTCAAATGAAAACAGCCTTTATCACCTAAAATGTTATCAATACTTACAAACTGCTCTGAGAGTAATAATATCACCATTTGAAGATGTATCCCTGACATCTCCCCAAAGATCCATTTCCTCTCTAGGAGTAGGGCTATAGGGGGGCAATAGGAGCAAGCACTGTAACGTAATTTTTTTATTTCCACAGAAAAGCATTTTATTTTAAGCGTTTAAAATGTTTAATTTACTAGGATGACCACTGTTTTTTTAACTAAAACCAGATCATCATGAGACCACGCCGGAGGGGTAAGTATTTGTAAATCCTGCGGTTTTATCCTCCGTCACGGTGGCCCAAAAAAGCTTCAGAAGTTCAATAAACACATGTTTAAATATATCATAAAGTGATCATATAGTGCTTCGGGAATTCTCTGCAACTATATCATTCACTTCAAGTATTATTATATATTGCAATCATATTACATATTGCTTTGGGAATTGTTCTGTGATTCTCTACAACTATGGAAATGNTTCTAATGGCCAATCTTACTATTAGGAAGCATATAAAGCAGAAATAAGCAGGTGTGGTGAGACTACAATTCCCAGCATGCTCCAACAGTAGCATTAAAATATATATATGACTAGTGTAACTAATACAGGTAACATGTGGATAATAAATTGTACCCTGAATTGCAAATTTAATCAGAATACAACTAGAACCTAGAGTAATGTTAAAGCTTAATGAGGCAGAAATGTGCAATTATATACAGCTATTAAACACTTAAAGCTAATGCATCCGTCTACAGACAATGTACTTCTGCATTACCGTTGCTTTGCAAATTTCTATTTTTTTGTAATGAAAAAATATATACAATGGTTTGAATCCAGGTTTATGTGGCTCCGAGTACAGCAGTAGGGAGGTAACAAGCCAGATGCCTCCTTATCTGTGGCAGTCTGATGCGCTCTCCTACATCAGAATCTTTATCCCTCCCGCTATTACCAGTGTTTTTGCTGTTAATTATAATCCTTCTTGAAATTCCTCCTCCTGGGTCTCCTGGGTCATCTCGCCTCATTTAAAATGGTGACCTTCCCTAAGATACTTAGGGGCTGATCAAGAGTTGCGCCTTGCGGCTGAATGTGCGTGTTGAGCGTGCAGTTTTTTGCGTTTTTTTAGCACTGCGAATAGCACGCTAATGATGCACACATTAGCGACTGCGTGCCTCTGCGTCTCCGTGTTTATGGACACCGAATATTATTTTATTCTGGAAATTCCCTGCCTGCTTCATTCGTGGATTGTAAACAAACTTCAGGCTATTATGACCTCATATGTGTGGCATCACTGCCCCCCTAAAATGGCCTATTCCCGTATAACTTGTCCTCCTTTCTATGGTGGTATTGCTTTACCTAATCTGGTGGAATACAAGAAAGCCTACCTCCTTGCCTCCCTTAGGGACTGGTCCCTTCCCCCCGGGGTCAAACTGTGGGTGGATATGGAAGCCCTCTCCCTCTGGGCTCTTTCTGCCTTTATTCCTAATCTTCCTGGACCTCTCGTGGAGCTGTCTCGCTCTCCCACCTCTTCTGTGCATCTACTCTAATTTCATTCTCTCGCCTCCAACTCACCTCGACCTTCCCTCTTCCCACAACTTTNGATACCTGCAATTGTCTGACTGGTGTTCACCTTTTAGACACCAAGGTACTGTCCTCGCTAGACTCCCTGAANCTTACTACTCTAGATTTTTTAATGTCTCATCTCGGGTGCAATCTCCTTTTGGTATCGCTCCCTCTTCCCTGACCTCCCAGGACCCAAACTTCCTCCCCAATTAGCTTGGGAACGTGACCTTGGGACAAGGTGGCAGCGGATTTACTCTACGGCCCTCAGTGTTTTCTGTTGTGCTGACTATGTTGAGTGCCAGCTTAAATTGCTTCACAGATCACACACATCAGTGTGTTCCCTGCTTTAAACTTCTGGACCTAAATTTACTAAACTACGGGATTGTAAAAGTGGATCAGATCCGAGCTCACAGATTCAAGCTCACATTGTCCAGTATGTAAAATGAAACTGAGAGATTGAATCTGATTGGTTGCTATCGGCAACTTTTACCAACTTTTCCTATCCCACAGTTTAGTAAATATAGTCCCTGATGTTTTTCAGCACAGTCCCAAGCAAATGGTTTAAAGGAATGACCCTATGACTGGTCTGCAGTGTGGGAGTACCACCTTAGCTCTTAAAGTTAGAGGATTCATTAATACTCTGTTCAAATTACCTCAAATTAGCTGTCTTTTTTGATGAAGAAGCTGGCTGCAGCCAGCTACTAAACTCAGTGTAAGGGCTCTATTTACAAAAAAACAACTACTGAAAGCTGGTGTTCAGAGAAGGGGTTATGCCCTCCTATTCGGCTTTTTTAGTCAGTGTGAACACTACATAGCTGGCTTTCCTCTCCCATTGTGTTTTTGCAGCGCTAATTGGCTCACACAGTCAGCTGATTCCAGCACAACACTGCCTGTCTCTCCCTTCTCCCCCCTCCCTTCATGTAAACAAGCAATCACAGCCAATCACAGCACATTTTCTGAGTAATGATGTGTACTGGTAGTAATAAGCAGGGTTCAATGTGAACAGTGCCTCCTCCCCTTTGTATTTTGGGAACAGTCTTGTTAGGTGTGTCTATATATCTCTAGAGATCAAACAGGAGGAAAAGGAGCACTTCATGGTGTAGTAGTTTTTTTTAATCACGGAATGAACAATAATAAAAAGTGAGGTACAAAGACTAATACCATAGAAATGTCCTGATAAAAAGGCATATAAACATCACAGTGATATTCCACAGTTTTCAGCATGTGTTGAATATCTCGAAGAGCAGCATTACCAGCAAGCTACTGACTCTTTACTGACAACCTCAAAGAGTGCCCTACTATAGGAATCCACAGGGTAGGGGGTATTGTATTTGAGAGCTTAGAATTTCTGCTTCTCCTGTGAGAGACAATAAATAAGAGCACGGAATCATAAGCTCTGATTCAGAGCTTTTCACAGTTTTAATTTCTCTGACTGTCTGCCTAGATGTCAGTCAAAGACAAAGAGCCGGATTCAGATTTATATTCTCTTGACTTACACTCTCATGGGTAAAACCATGTTGAATTGCAGGGGGAGGTAAAATGAATATTAGTGTTTGCATATAGGGAGAATGCTTTATTTTTGAATGTTGCACACAGATACTGACCAGTGTTACTGTTACACTGTTATTAGACTTGTGCTAGGAAACTTCATCTCTCACCTGTAATGCAGTTAATTCAGTTTACCTCCCCTGCAATTCAACATGGTTTTGCCCATGAGAGTGTAAATCTGAATCTGGCCCAAAGACCCCAATCCGAATGTACTCACCGAGTCCGCTGGGTGTGCACACACAACCTTATACAAGAGATGAAAAGAACTGCCGACATAAAATCAGCAGCTATGGGTCAAGTCCCAGATGGTAACTTATTTTAGACTCTTGCATTAGCTTGTAATTGCATGTATCGTTCGTGTGTTATATCAGTTCTACATGCATACAGTTGTTTTTATTTAAGATATTATAAATATTGGGACTTATCATAATCTAATAAATCCGGTCAATATCCACACACAGGATATTGAAAATCAGAATGTATATGTTAGGACCACCCCAATGGCGATGGGTGGTAGTACTACCGCGTTGCCCCGAACCAAGAGGCCAAGGTACAGGAAGTCACTAGAGCCAGGTGTCACCCTTGCCCCTAATGGTGGGGCTGGATATACATGAGGCAGGTCAGACAAGGACAGACAAGACCGAAAAACACACAACAGACAGTGGACTGGACCGAAGGGGAACCCCTCCAAGCGGGAAGATCAGCACTGCAAAGCTGATCAGTAAGAGATAGGAAACTCACTGGCCAGGAGGGGGATAAAGCACAGATGGAAAAACTGCAACAATAGAAAGAGAGAGAGCTGGGCTGGAGAGAGAGATCTGGAGAGTTGGGCAAGAGATAGAGAGAGCACAAAGATACAGCACCTGTTGAGCACTAGGCAGAGCAACAACAGGACAAGGCAACAGAGCAAGTGAACAGCAAGACACTATAACCGTCAGGTGTGGAGTGCACTCCTGGTCTATATACTAGAGGACTGACCAATCAGCTGGCCTCCTCACACTGATAGGCTAATCCCCGGCTGTCATGGAAGTAGCCAGGGTAAACAACATGTTTCGCGCCAAGCACGGGGAGGTGGGGTGGTGTCCTGGCTGATTAATTATTTCTATTATTTTCAGACATTCAGGGGCCGATTCAATCCCGCACGAAGACAGGAAAAAACGCGAAGTGCGCTTTTTCCCGTCTATTACGGGACAGAGAACTCGCTTTTTTTGTACCCACCTCTATGAGGAGCGAACGAAAAAACGCGTAAGGCAGGAAAACATCGCGCAAAGGGGATTGAATCGGCCCCATAGTGTCAGAGGAGCTTGACTTAATCAGAACTCCCATTGACAGTCAACATTATATTGTATTACCCACCACTAGCAATATATAACTACATAATTATGCCAAGCTCGACCACTTTGTGCCAACTATGGTATACTGCTATGTGCCATACTTGTTGGTGTTCTGAGGATGCAATGCATGCACCTTTGGATTGCACACAGCCCGACCATGCACAATACTCACCCTTGTCCTCGCATCTGGTTCAGGTCAATGGCTCTGGGGTCAGAACCTCTCAGTGCTCACTAGAAGCACTGGAGTGGCAGAGCCTCAGGCACTGGGACGAAGTGGGTTCTGCAGATCAAACATTTTTTAGCTGTTTAAACGTCTGGGTGACTCTTATGCAAATGTGGAGCCACAAGATGATGTGCATAATGCAACCACTCTACAAGCCTCAGACTTCACTAGTTTAAATGCGCCAGCCAGCAAACTATGATTGATCTATTATAGAGCACACATTCAAGGGGGTACAGCCATGCCCCCAATGGTTTGAACACACCCATTTTTACAGCATGTCTGTAATAATGAAAGGTGACCCCTTTTGTAAACCATGGATTTATAGACAATTTATATTACAGTCCATTGATACAGCCCTTTCTGTCCAATTTAAATACTCCCCGTCCTGTTTACGTACATCTCATGCGCACACACAGACCCCTGCCTTGTACATAAATTGACAACATTACGCAAGTAATGTAGTGGTTGTAGAATGCACACATATTTTGCTGGCAATTTTTTAATCCAGGTTGAGGAAAACAACAGCATTTGCACTGTCTGTATTGGGTCTACTATCAATATTAATGTTGTAGAGTACACCACCCATTGAACACCACCCATTGAATATAGATCTGTATGCCGCACCCACTTTCTCAACCATTATTTTGGAGGTTGGGACACTATTTTATTTTTGTAGTCTGGTATAACAGTATTGCATAATTATTAGCATTGATATTGGCACAGTAGAAATCTGTGTCATTTAATGGCTGTACAGGTCAGATAAAGATCAGTATAGAGTTTGCAGAAAACACACAGTAACAACTGTTTGCAATCCGTTAACTCTAGGTTACATATAGACGTCACCTATGCGCGAAGTACACTGTGCTCTGCTCCTATATTTCAAATGAGCCTTTCCCTGAGAATGTCTGACTTATAATTCTCTCTGGACAACAGAGCCTATGGAATATGGTCAACATACTGTACAATAACTAGGGTATAATACATATTATAAAGTTTATACTTAAATAACAAAATAAGACCAGCTGTAACTGACAAATAGACATTTTTAAGTGATTTTTATTAGACAAAAACAGAACCACTAAAATATGATGCCAGATTAGAAGATATTCATATTGCATTATTTCACACATTCTGGAGAGTGTACACAACAGCTGTGAGTTAGCAGTTCCAAAGCTATTTGTAGCAGTAACTTGAAAGTTATGAAAATGTCTTATTCAAATAGTTTCTTATTCTACAAAATGCTCACAACATTTTAGACCATATGGAAAGCCATCAGTGCTGTCAATATATACATAAACATGTGCAGTATACGCTAGTTTGTTTACTTAGGTTCCAATTGTATCATTAAAACTGAGTTTCCTTATCCTAATTACATGACATCAGTGTTAGGAATTATTTAATATTGAAGCTGTCGATTTTACAACATTGGCAGCCCACAAACATAATGCTGAAACAATTGCATAAAATACTTGTAAAATTACATCTATGCCTAATGTTTTTACTCTCTAATTCCACACATTGCCATAAAGGCTATATAATAGGCCTTTTCAAATACTGCATAGCTTATAATTCTACTGTTTAATCTTTTAATTCTTCCTGGGGTCCATATTTAAGAGTTGGGGCATTTTCAGTATGCTTTAAGCAGAAAACATGCATTTTTATGTGGTGGAAGTTTTTGCAATCACGGGCCCAAGGGGTGCGCCAGTTACTTAAATCATACAGTAGGGGACCTCACCAATGTGTGAGCTACGGAGTCCGTAACTGTAAACACTTTAAGTGCGATTTTCTGAATCCGGACCCTAGCAGTATTTAGGATAATTTGCATGCTAGGGGCAACCACTATCCTTATAATATCCTTATTATAAGGATAGTGAGGAACTCTGCAAAGTACAAAGGGCTGAACCCATGTAATAGTTAACCCCTCTTAGTACAAATTTCACCCATTTCTTCCCTGTTGACAGATTAAGCCTTAAGTACAAATTAGATCCATACTAATAGGGCTTAAAGTGTGTAAACGCACTTGAAAACCTGTATTTTTTCCGCACCTAGCGTGCGAAAACAGTTCTCTTCAGAGGGAGTGGATATGGTCCTATATTTTTAAAATATATACATGGTGGAGTCAGGAACAAGAATCATAGGCCCCTCAGTTGGTCAATATAATTTGAAGTAAATGGGCTAGATTTACTAAACTGCGTAAAAGGAGAGATGTTGCCCAAAGCCAAAATCAGATTGGTTGCAATGGGTAAAATCTACACTTCCCTTTCCGCAGTTTAGTAAATTTAGCTCTAGATGTAAAATTTGCAACAAAACTATCCCAGTGAAGAGGAAACCATTCAGTTCCCTTGAACCTCACGCACGTTTCCTAAGTGTATCCTATATGTTGTGGAAAAATAGTTTTTGTCCATGGCTAGGGAGACATTTCGAGAGATACAAGGAATTTCTTCATAGACAATGTATTTCATCAAGTGTCTGCAAAAAGAAAGCAATCGTTTTAAATGTTCAGCTAATGTAGTGAGAGGGCAAAAATCATTGTAACCACTACGTTGCATGTAACCACAAACTACATTTGGATGAGGTACACTATACTAAAGTGTAGCCGTGTTCACCATGAAAGCTCTCTTATTGTGTTCTTTTTTAGTAAAGCAACAAACCTCATGTGCTGCTACGGTAAATAAACATGCAATGTGCATGCAGTGACTTCAAACTCATAGTCAAATATTATTCCAAATGGTTCATTTGGCATTGAGCAAAAATGAAGAATCTAATTTTCCATCAATGTCACAGTAAACAGAAAACAACCGCTAACCAAATCAATTATGTAGAATGCTCTTACACTGTGAAAAATCTTGACAGCCTTAGTAAATAATCTAAAAAGCAATCTTAGAGATGGATGGCACATGTACTATCCTGCAATACTCTCTAATGTTTACTTGAAAGATGTAAAAAAAAAAAAAAAA
>JABWIB010008543.1:4596-16151 GCA_016617825.1 Platyplectrum ornatum | reverse complement strand
GAAAACATATATTTTTTAAACCAGCACGTATTTCAAGTAATTAACCAGTATATTCTTCCTGAATACACATAGTTCCAGATGTGTTTTATTCACCGCTCGGTACACATAGCTTTGTTTATCCATTAATTTATGTGTGTTTGTAATACACTTTTCATACTACAAGTCTTTAATAACTGGTAATTGAACAGCATAAGAACAAACAAGAGNCGAGGTCATATATATATTTCATATTGCACCTCTCATTCAACACCTTCTTTATTGGAGTCTGAATAATGGATGTGATTTGTTAAAGCCAGGAGGGGAATGCATTTTCAGACCTTACCTTGTGCGGAAAGCAGATAGCAGCCTTTACCCACTAGCTCATTATTTGGTTGCTCTGATTTCCATTGCCTGTCTCTGTCTGTCTTTATTGATTAGACTCCCCTTGGCTGAGGGCCTGGATAGAANGTGGGAGCTCCAGCATTATCCTCCATGCTTCGTGGGGAAAGATGATGTGAGCTCACGTTCACCCGCATCTAAATCTATGAGGAATGTGTCCTCAATCAATTGAAACACCGTCCAGATCTTCTGTGCTACATCTATTCTGCAACTCTTATTAGTACATCTTTTGTTATGACTGCTAGGTATACAATATGTGCTTGGCAAATAATGTGTATTCTTACCAGACATTTAGGCATTTAAATAACTATCACACATTATTCCTATGGTACAGAATCAAGAAATAAACGTATTTGTAAAATGGGTATTAAATGCCAGATAAAGAAGGTGATCGCATTCAAGTCGAACCAATATGGAAAGATCTTGTAAATTCCCCCTAGTTGTTTGTAATTGCGAATACAGAGGCTGACCCAGAGGTGAATGTACTTTAGCTGACAGCACACAGTCATGGGTGATTCAGATCTGAGTGAAACACAAGAGTTTGGGGCTTGCTTTCTGCGGGTTGTGTTGAGGCAGGTAAGGGGTGGAGGGATACATCTACTCTAAAGAACAGATTTCTCCAAACAAGTGCACTCGTTCCCGAACCGAATGCAAAACAGTCAGACCAATCACAGATCATGTCCAAGACCAGGGGGTCACATCCTGTGACCAATTTCTTACCTTACNTGCAATGAGAACACATTACAAAGACTCATTTCTACATGCAATAAGAAAAATAAATTAATGTTTTAAGCTAAAGTGTAGTTAAACAATAATAATTGTAATATAGTAATATACAAATATTATTATTTACATTTACATTCTGACAGATGTGCTCTCACTAATCATAACCTCAATTTATAGTCAACATTACAGATTACTACCCGTCAGTATATGGCCACATAGCGTCACCAAACTTGTCTGTATTGTGTCTGTACACTACATGCTGTACTTGCACAGGTATTCAAAGGTACCGCTGTATACACCTTTGTATCACATTCTGTTGACCCAGGTTTTGCGCTCAATTCTTGTGTGTGTTTTACATACTCCCATTGAGCACTAAGAAAAGGGCAATGCCTCATAGTATGTTAAATACTATGTCATTAATAAAGCATGTTGGCTTAAAGCATGGAAATGTGTCATTAACTTTTCAGCATCTTTATTTTCAGTAAAAGGATATATTATCCATTAGGGTGCAGAAGCTCTCACACTGCGATGTGGATAGAGAATACATTTTAATTGGCTTACTTGCCAGTAATAGAAATCTGAACTGATCTCAAACATATTTATAAATCTTCAAATCTTAACTGTTAAAGATCATAAAAGTTTGTTAGAGAGAAGGGTGCCCTCACCGCCGTCCGCCAAACAAGTAGCTTCCGATCCTAATACATGCATCCACGTGTGCGGCACTCCAAAAATAAATACTCCCAGTATATATATATATATATATATATATATATATATATATATATATCATTCCTCTATGTCTTTAAAAAGCAAATTAAAATAGGATTTATTTTTTACTCAAAAACTAAAAGTTTTCTGAAATGTTTTTATACAAGCACTTCCTGCTGGAGAATACAGAGTGCCTACGTATTCAGCATGTCACAGGTCCTGGATTTGGCACGCAATGTCTGTGTCTGCATATGTCCATACTGGAAGGACTGAGTAGAGTAGTGTTAGAAAGCCAGGAACAAAGTGNACTAGACAGACGAACGCTCTTGGAGGTTACATCTATCTTTCAGGAGTCCAGGAGACACCACAATAAAGGAGATCTTCCAGGAAAGTTGGAAAGTATGTCTTTACTCAATCACAACACTGATAGTGATTAAGAAGAAATGACTTCTAATAACCATNCGCTTCCACCTTAAGTATTCCAATCCATGCAAACATAAACTGGCAATGGTTTGGAAGTCAGGATCAGTTCTNAGGCAATTACCATGCCAATACTGTACACTGTGACACCAAATCACGCACAACAGAACAGTCATTAATCAGTAGTCTGCATAGGCATGATGGTGTCCTGATCAAGTCATGTGGATGTCTGTGCAAAAGATGGAAATTGGGAAGTCTGGATCCAGTTCAATAACTTTGTATAAAGAAGTAGAGACCCTATAGAGTGCTCTAATACATAAAAAGTGCTCTGACATTATTATCTTTTGAATGTAAAATGCAGTAAACAATAGAAAAACAGTTCTAAACCATCTAATAAACCATCTCAATTATGCACTATAATTCGCCTGAAAACATATAGGTTAGTTCTACAGCCNTTTTATTTCAGTCACACAAGCACAAGTCAAGGTGTATTGATGTACAACACAAACATTTTCCCTAGGAAAACTTCTATTGAGATTAAGTGAAGGAAGAGTTTTACTGTTGTACATGTTACAGAGTTTCTCGCTCCTGGAGTTATGTAAAACTAAACAGCGGGTCTTTTAGCTGGGGAAAACTGGGGTGAGCCGCTGCAATCTTCTTTCTAAACTCCTAAAAGGCAATGCTTTTTGTTCTCCTGAAATGTTCCCAAGAGTATGTATGTAAGAAAAAAGACACATATACCTCATGTTCTACCAATGGCAGACAAAAAATGCATGAATTATAATGTAATGCCGGTAAACCAGGAGAGGAAGATCTTTATGAATGGCAGGTATCCTATCCAGCTNAATAGAATAGAATAATAGAACTTCCTCTCCGGGATACTCACCTCTCTGGTGGCTCCCGCGGTGCAGCTGAGGTGAGTATAAATATTTTTTGTTTGTTTTTTTTATTTATTTTTTTTTATTACTTTAACCAGGGCACAATATCATGGTATTCAGATTGATAACCATATCGTGCCCCAGTGATTTACCAGCGTTTATTTTAAGCTGGTCACACACTAGATGATTTTTAGCCCAAATCCATTAAATATAAATTGGGCTAAATNTTGTCTTGTGAATGGCCAGCTTTAATAATACTCCCCCACCCCCACACCTAAGCAGGGCAAACTCATAGGCCTACATTTACTAAGCAGGGAGATTGAAAAGTGGGGATGCTGCCCATAGCAACTAATCAAAATCAAGCTCCATTTTACATACTGGAGAAACAGATTGGTTGCTATGGGCAACATCCCCACTTTTCAATCTACCTGCTTAGTGTATATATATATATATATATATATATATATCTATATCTATATATATATTTATATATTCCCTTGTAGCCAGCAATACATCTTAATGTGAAATAAGCTCATTTGATTGCAGTGAAATGGTGTCAGTCTTAGTACTATAATGAATCATAAAATAGGTAGATATATGCTGTGGAAAAGGAAAACAAAGGCTTACCTTGCTGTATGCTTTGCTGTATGTTTATACGTCATGTGCAATGCTCTACTACACACTTGATTTGCTAAAAGTGTTGCAGTCAGTTCACACATCTTTAGTTCTATGCCATGTTCTGCCTTTTAAAGGTTGGCATACTTTAGAAACAGACAATGCTTGCCATGAAAAATAGGACAATATAGTAAGAGACTCACATAGGAGCGGAGAGAGCAGGAGTGAGATAGAGTTTCTAGTAACCGGGGTAAAAATCTCCTGGAAATTTATAGGCCAAGATCCAGCTTCAACTAATTAGCTTGTCTACAGAAGGGCGCGATGGAGCCAGCGAGGGAATTGCTACTCCCACGCATGACAAATAGGCTTTAGCACTGCAGTTGCTGAATTCTTCAACACAGAAATACTATAGAGAAAGAGTATAGGCATAGCAATGAGCTCTACATAGGCTACACATGTGTCATTCCACTGAGAAAGTATACCTATAGGTACGTCATAAAAGAAACCAGGTCCTTTCAATGGGTTAATCTTTNTTCTTTCCTCTGAGTCTTTTCAGCAAGCTTCATTAATGTTTTATTATGTTAACATATGAGAATAATTGCTTTTTCTACCGAGCAGATATTGGCAATGCTTGCCAAGAAAAATAGTGTATATAACATCCCTCCTAGTCTATAGACGTTTCTCCTCAACAAAGATAGTAATTCAAAGTTAGGGTAGATTTTATTATCCAGATCTCTTTATCATCCCCATGAAAACAGCCTGCAGCTCTGGTTAGCCAGTCGGCTGAGTCCTGTTAGTACAGTATTTAGTAGAGTAGGGCTGTCAGCCTGGGAAGGACTGCTGGAAAGTACGTTCTGGAGCGCTCAGCAGTTAAAATGCTCTGGTTACAGTTTACTTAAAGCAAAAAGCTAAAAAGGTCTCAAATACAAAAAGTGACTGACAAGTCGTTGCTTTCAATGACATTTTGTGTACCTTTATATTTGCTATCTTGCTTACTTGTGGGACCTACTGGCTCATCTTCCAGAATACCACAAATGCATATGAACAGGAGAACATCATTACCAATCCCCTGCTACTACTTTCTTGAAGCATCAGAGCCAGCTGCGGTCTGATAATGATGTTCTGTGGCGAGCCATGGCTCAGCGGCTGAGGAGTTATATCAGTGGGGGTCAGGTAATGATGCTGTCCTTCTGTCCATCAGCAGCCATAAACAAGTCTTTTATTTGAGCTCGGGGCCTGGGACAATAGACTGGTTCCAAATCCAAAGAATGGTACTATACACAGATAAAAAACATAGAACCTTACCGTATCCATTTGCTTTATTTATGATCTTGTTTTTATAGAGCACCAGCTTATCCAGTAGTCCTGTACAATTTTACAACGTTACAAACTAAACTATTACTGAGCAGATTACAGACAGACCGGGAAGTANAATCTATAGAAGTTACAATACAACAATATATGACAGTAATTGCTATATTAGGGATGGTATCTCTCCCTGGATTTCTGAGAGACTTATGAATTCTTTGCAAATCCGGTAAATGTCCCAGACCTGGACTTTTAGGCCATGATTACGGAGAATCTCGGCCAGAAGCCCTGATCGTTACTATCAATGAGCAGAACTTGATGACACACCCTAGTCAGCCTATGATTGAACATAAGGGGGGGCTTCATGTGTGATCTACATAAACCAGGCCCTAATATCCCACCTCATGGCAGATACAATTTCTCCATAGTCTATATGATCTAATAACTTAGCAATGTCTTTGGGATAATTAGGTGTGAAAAAGAGAAAACAAGTAAAAGATACTGGATCACGGAACGATGGTCTGACGAAGTATGTTTAGTAGAGAGAAATACTACATTTCTTGTTAAGGCCATCTTGNATCTGAAGATCATCAATATATTTAAGAAAATGGGAATAGACCTCTAGCTGTGATTCCTTTGCACAGTATGCTATTGGACTTTTGACCTGTGTAACAGGAATCTGAGTTATATTACATAGAATAAAGCCGCATATAGTCATTAATAGAAGGTTTGTCAAATTCCAAGGATTTTAGTTCATTGTTAATTATAACTATGCATTATTATTATTTTTCCATACACTATAAAACATTCATGTTTCCTAAATGAAAGCTGAATGGAACAATAAGAAAGGGGCTGCACGCCTTAAGTAAAAATAAATGAGAGATGGTGAAAGCATAAACATATGTACTTGGGTTGATATAGTGTCACTATTGCTTTGAAATAGACTTTGGTCTATGAAAATGTCAAAGGAATTATATTGATGTTTTCCAGAAATAGGGAGAGCACCTGCAGTTTAATCTGGAATACAAAATTAAAGGCAGAAATCATGGAGCTTAAATACCAGAATGCTACAAAATAATTCAATATAGAATTGAAATGGGAGTGAAGGCGGCCACACCACTATTCTAAGACACTTTCATCTCCCCAGAGATAAACAGTTATTTAAATATTTAATGTAGCAAAAAATACATTTCAAATTCACCAATTATATTAAACTAATGCTNCTGTAATGCCATGCCAAAATCTTCATACATAAATGTGTTTATATTCTATTCTATTTTATATGTTTTATGATATTCATCTAAAGAGGAAAGTTACAGCAGCCAATTGAATTTTTGCTTTTATTTACTGAAACGCTCTTAAGTAGTGATATTTACAATATGGTTTCTTCACTAAATTCTGAATGTTAAGTAGCAAGTGTAGAATTGTTTTGCACAATAAAATGTATAGTTAGGACGAAAAAGAGAAATGAATATATATATATATATATATTTATATATATATATTTTACATTCTAAATATTTGTATATTATGTATAGAATGTATAGCACCTGCACAATTTTCTTTAACATTTTTCATTTTTTAGTTGCTCCCTTCACCCAATGCAAAACCTGTTTTGTATGATATGTATTCTTTTTATCTTACAAAAATGTATTTATTTACATTTATGTTTTATTAATACCATACATGCTGTTCACTATAAAGCCCATAGACANCAACAGACTAGAAATCCAGACAATCATAAAAATTGAAACGCACAATTAACTTTGTCACATAACTAACTAAACTATTTAATCAGTATTCAGGAACTGCATTTTATTATTTATCTTAGACATTATTAGATGTTGCACTTTTATTACGCACTCGGTTCTCACCAATGCCATATTATCTGCTTGCCTGGCTCCGAGGTTATCTAGAGTTCACACTGTTTTGTGGCACCTTTAAGAATAGCGTTTAAGTTACAAATGGCAGATTTACACCCGAGCGGATTTCCTTTATGATCTATAAAACATTTTCAACCAGCACAGTATTATTTAACTTGTAGATTAAATCCATTATAAAAAGATGGAACTTCAATTAAGGAAGGCATTTTTCTTTCTNTCTTCTAAACGTACAGGTCAACACTTTTATCACTAGGATTATTGCTTCGGATCCATCTAATGCAATCTTTGGTGGGGCTCCTACAGTATATTTCCATTTATATGCAGTGGATTCATTTTCTGCCGTAGCAGCTTTCTACCTTGCTGCTTCTCTCACATAGCACTCATTCCANTACACGCGCTTATAGCATTACATCTCCCATGGTTCTCCCACTCTCTCTAATGTCTTGATAATAAATCAATGCCAGGCAAATTAATGTACTCCCAAGTGGGTCCCAGAGATTGGGGAGTTCCATTTCCTGACAGAGAAACTACATAGATCATAAATCATGCTTTTTTATGAGTGACAGGTATATCAAGTACAATCATGGTAATTATGTGATATGTGAGATTATCTACACCCCATTGTGAATAAAAGTATGCCCAATGCATTTAGATTGTAGGTTAATCAAGAGTCGAGGTACCCAGAGAACTTCAATAGGAATCCTGAGCAGACATTTTATGCTTTATAATTAAATTGTTATAATGGCAGATATTCTATTACTACATGTGCCAAACTTTTANCTGGAATCCTATTCACATATAAGACACATTAACACAGATGAAATAATGTACAGCCATTAACAAACCGTCAACTGTGAAGACAGCTGAAAGGAGTACTGACCTGGTAAACTAAAAAGCATATCAGGTAAGTACTCAGGAATATCCATCCANTGCCTAATGGCAATAAGGCTACACATATAATACTCACAAATAACTCACATTTACATTAAAATGATTGGAATAGGAAAAATAGATCTTTATAAGAAACTGCTATTGAAAATCTACTAGAGACGTACAGATAGCTACTGCTATTTGTGCCCATGTTAGTAGGAGTAAATAGCTAAGAAATAAGCTAGGGGACTGTGTCCAAGATTGTATATTTGATACCTAAAATAAGTTCCTATAGGTCATTAAGCTATATTGAAGTATTCGGTTAACACAGCTTCTGGAAAAATATACCTCAGATAAAGTGTTAAGCCTTCTGGTGTGCAGCCTAAACTGACAATCCATCTGGTTTCTTCCCAGCATCCATTCCCTTTCTCCACAGACGGCACATAGGCCTATTGTCATTGTAGATAGCTGTAAGATGTTGTACCTGCAGTCTATGTCCGGTGCTGAGNAATAAGGTTTACATTTCCCCGGTGATATCACAACTCCATCTGTTTCTTGCGTTGTCTCCATTTCTCCCCCTTTTATGTGAGTACCCCTAGAAACAACCTTAAGTGTGGGGGTCCTAAATGGTATTAGTGTGTTCTAATATGTTAACATTATGTACACANGTGCAGAATGCTCATACGGAGTACTTACGTATAAACAGGCTATCCTATGTGTTTAAATGTATGAAGCCTGGAAAATCCTGACCTTCAGCCCAACCTATAAGATCTTCAAGATAAACTAATTTATATTGTGATTTAAAATGCTGCATGGCTGCTGTGTCCATAATCTGTAATGTATTCCTTTAATACAGTAATAAAAAGGAGGCTTCTTCCAGGCAGTGTTGATATTACAAATCAGTAAATGCTATAGATATATTGTTTTCTGCTGATTGCAGGATTGTTAAACTGATTTCTGCCATGAATGTGTATGAAGTTGCCCTTGTCAGCTACTTGTCAGCTACCGTGGATTGAATTCCCAACAGTATGTAATAAAAAAATCTGTGGTCCCCTTAGAATGTGTGCCATGTTAGTCGTCCAGCATTTTATAGCTTTTAGATGAGAGGATAACAGATGTGTATCACTGATGCCTGTGCTTGATGGCTATTGTCTCTATTCCACTTTGTATCTGGGAGAACAAGAGTGTACAATATTGTTTTTAAGTGTTTTTTTTTTATATATTTTAATGTGGCTTTTTTAATATTGTATTAACTTTGTTCTATGTATTGATTGTTGCCAATGTTTTGATACCAGTCNCCATCAATTGGGTCATTGATGAAAACCAAGTCATAGAGATTATAGAAATTACACTTTTCAATATAAAGAATTTCCCATTTCTGTGAACTGAATATAAGGTAAGTTTATGATAAGTAGGAATCCCTTTCACAATAATAACTTGAACTCACTTTAAAATAATAAAAANGATTCAGGGTAACTGAATATCCCATGCTATAGAATCCTAAATTATGGATCACTATAGGATTTTATNTATGGTAGAAATTCTCTATCACTCAAACCAATTTGCCACAATGATACTACTGTATTTCTCTCTTTAAATAACCTTCTTACGCCCTCTGTGTAAAGTGGAGCAAAGAGCATAATTAATGCAAATCACACCAAGCCCCACCCCTGCAAAGTAAACCATTCATTTAATATAGATGGGTGGAGCTTGATGTCATCAAGTTCCGCTTATTCATAATAGCAATCGGGATTTACATCACTGCCTCAGGCCAGATCCAGGAAGCTTTGTCGACTCCCAGAATTCCAGGAGAAGGGTTCAAAAATCNTGAGTATCCCAGAAATCACCGGAGTGGCAACAACCCTGCGTAAATGAACGCNATCCAGACCTCTGCAGCCTGGCACTTGAAACTCCAAGGGCAGTGTCATCGGGATCTGATGCCAGACCTTCACTANATCCTGTACATGTAAGGGAGGGTCAGTCATGATTGTAAGATGCTACTGTAATAATAATCCCGTACTGTGCCTAAGCAAAATGCTGCTCAATAATTATCTTTAAATAGCCTATTAACTAAATAACTCAGGATAATGTTCTGGATTTAACAGGACNGAAAAGAAATCTCAATGGAAGGGTTAAGAGTCCACCTATCTATAGCCAATAAAATGAATATCTCTGCACTTCTTCAGTAATGCTTTTCTTTATTGCTTTCTTAGCTATTTGCACAATAGCAATCTTTCTACACTGCACACAACTTTTACTAGAGAAAGAAGGACGCCATTCATCATTTCTCTTCACCAGCTCTTGCTTCTAACCGGAGGATGATCAAAAAATCAATAACAGCCAGTTCAAGATTTTATTGATTTCAAGGTTTTATTCTGGGCAAGCAATATTTTCACTGCAAGTGGTCAATTTCCAGGTTTTCATCAGTTCTGTCAGTATTAGGAACATATTACAGTCTCAGTCTAGTCAAATTACGAAAAGGACAGGAAAGGAGAATAAAGCTGAAGTACTCCACTGGTTTTACAGAAGAATTTTCAAGGCTCTAAAGAGTTTAAATGGTCTCTTTAGTGGAAACGGTAATAAGAAGAGCTATGGCCATGAGAGCTAACAGATTTTCTATAAATATTTACTTATGTTCCTCAATGTTTGTAAAAGTATTCAATAAAACACCAAAAAACGTTTATTTCTAGACAAAAAAAATGTAATATATATGGAAGAATTTAATGAGAAGCCAAGACACAGGATAAAAATAATTATTAATCAGGAAAAAGTATGAATATGCGTGCATTATGAATGCCCAGGGCTGAATTCATCAGGTGATAATGAAGCTAAATGACTTTGGCTTTCTATTACATTCTTTAAATTTAGTATGTATGTTAATGACAAGATAGAATCCAGGCCTCATGGCACACATATATATATATATATATATTTCACTATTAGTTTTTATTATATACCATATTATATACCAGATCCAGGCCTCCTCTTCTGCTGAACTACTAGCCTAAGATTTCTATTCAAGAGTCAGGGGGAGGATACGAGCNATTAAAGAGGCAGACAGAGCATAGGTTTCTTCATTGTCAGAACTTCTTCTGTGTCGGGTTTATGTCCATGTCAGGATGTTTCAGCTGGTGTTGGGATTCTGTGTGTCTGGATGTTTTAATTGTCTGGATAATTATCATGGTGGGAATGTTATGTGTCAGGATTTTATGTGTCATGGTTTGACATTGTGGGTATTATATTTGTGTCTGGATATTTTGTGCCTGTACCATAATTATTTTAATTGTTTTGGAATTTAGCTGTCTGGATAGTGTCCGTGTCTGTGTATTTTCATGTCCTTATACCATGAGATGAATATATATCTGGGTTGGTTGTGAAAAAACATTTTCAGAATTCTGGGGTATATTTTCACTGGACAAAATGAAGCATCAGGGGGCTCTGCTTTTATCCTGGTTTCCATGTGTTTGAATTTGTCTATTTATGCATTCTGAACATGTGCACCANTGCTACCTGATCTTAAGGAAATTCACTTTATCTTTGTGCACCAGTAAGTTGGCGTGACTTGTTACAATGTACAGTACAGGCAAGTCAATGCACTTTACAATGACCCAGACTTCTGAACACTNACCATTTTACATTCACACAAGTCGGAAAGAATAAGCACAGTATAGCTACCAGAACTCTGGTGGACGGGTGGAGTGCATATGAGAGCTATATGTATACATTCCATTGTCAATGAGCCACATACATAAAAATCTGTTGGGTGTAT
>JABWIB010008542.1:21412-32259 GCA_016617825.1 Platyplectrum ornatum | reverse complement strand
ACAAGACATCCAATATAGATCAATTGTGAATTATACAACACAGGAAAACAGCAAGTAGTCATTGTAGTATGACAACCAAAGGCCTGGGGTAACGCTGTGTAACAAGCCAATAGGCAAATGCACATTTGAATACAAAGAAAAGTAAGAGAAATGAAAAAAGAGAAAAAAAATGGGGGAACATCAGAAAAAAAACCCTGGAAGGGGTCTATAGGCCATGTGACTAATAAACACACACCAAATAAAGAGACAGACCAAGACAAGGTTAGGGAGGAAGGGGGAAGGGGGGGGAGTCATATGACATGCCGGAGAAGACAGAGTCAAATTAGCGAACTGTGATGCATATACCAGGTGGTGTACTCAAATAATGAGGAGATATGAGTTTGTGTAGCCGCATCCAGTGTACCAACATAAACTTCTTATAAATTGCGACGGCCCTCTCAATATCAGGAATAATAGCTCTGCGATCAAAATATAAAGTCCGCAATATAAGGCTGCGAACAGTACCCAAGGAAGGGGGCGCAGAGGATGTCCACTGAGACAGGATCACCTTCTTCGCTACAGTCACTAAAGTAATCAGAAAGGGCAAGAGGACCCCATGGCTGCCCAAGTCCCATTCACGAAATTGAGCACATAGAAGAGCCTGTGGTGAGCAAGACACCCGCAAAGCAAAAGTGTGGTTAATAAATCCAACCAACTTATTCCAAAATCTAGAAATTTTCCTGCAACTCCAAAAGTTTAAAATCTTTCTTTTAATGAGCATTTATTTTAGAATGTTTTAATATTAACCATTTATTATTATTTCACATATACAATACTTAATTTGCTCAAATTAAAAATATATAGTATTGTTTTTAATGTCAATTATTTGGGTTTTTGTTTACACGCTATTACAAGAAATTATAAGATTAGAAGATAGGAAAACAGTGTAAAAATCTGTTAGTCACTGCAATGTGTAATGTGCTGGGATGTATTATGTCTTTTTTACAGAATCATGAAATAATTTGCAAATCTCTAATACTTGAGATAATATAAATTACCCAGTAGGGAGTTGCTTAGAGATTAAGTCCTTCACCCTTGACTACTTATGTTGCTATGTTCGCTAATAGGGCTAACGTTAACTCAGCTTTTAAATTGTACTAACCATTTATTTTTAGAAAAACATATTTAAATCCATGTAATTTAGAATAAATACAAATAATAGGTACAAATGTTTAAATAATGTACTACTGTACTAATGTGGTGCAATGTCTTTTAATCTTTTTCTTTACAGTTAGAAAATCATATTTGCTTTTCTTCACAAAAAAACAATAAATACATAACTCCTTTGCAAATTATTCAGGCTAGTAATAATTTAACAATTCCCAAAAATAATAAATAGAAAAGTTTCTCACTGTGGTNTTTTTTTTATTAAATATAAAATCTTGTATTTAGTTATTTCATCACAGGGGAAACATGAAGACACAAAACATATTACCTTACTAAGTGTGTACTACGTTCTCACAGTCATAGTCTAATGTATGCTCTATAATAGCACCCCAAGTAACACTATTTACTGCGTGAAAATGACTGTCTGTTCGGCTTCCCTGTGCAAGTGGAAGTATGTAAAACAAGACGCAACTAAATGTGTCAGTCGATCACTTAACACATCACACTCATTAGGATTCACTGAATATGTGTACACTGGGGAAATAAACAGAGTAAAGCAATTTTTTGTACTTATGTGGGAAGATTGATTTCAGGAAGGTAAAAACATTGGAAGGAGGAGGAACACAGTTTGACAGGAAAACCTATAAGGATGTCTTAAATGTATTGGCCCACCTAGCTTCCACAATCAATAGAAATCAGTGTATTTTGTGCTGATGCCCATGTACACAAGTAATTAAATTCCCATGAGATATATTTGTCAGCTATGTGAACTGCTATATTTGGATTCTTTATAATTTCATGCATATTGTGTCAAAGGTGTGGCTATTTTTATACAACTGAATAGAGCTAAACATGTTTCTGTTTCTGTTTTGTACAATATTGCCTGTAGGTCATTCATAATTATTTTATTAGGTTTAGGTGCCGATTCAATCCCCTTCGCGCAAATTTTNGCGTTTTTTCCCGTCTTTGCGAGGGATTGAATCGGCCCCCTAATGTATTGGAATAAATGTATAATTTAAACAAAACAAAAATCTAAATAAAAAAGTGCTATTATTATTTCTAGTCTTATAGCTCAATAGTACAATCTACTACAGCTATCTTGTTAGTATTTCATTTTGTGCCTATGTTGGATGACTGCCATCATGTTTATTTGGCTATGTTTATTTTGGTGCAAATGTAGACCTGAGCAAAATCTGGTTGCAATTTAAGGGGTGCATATGAATTTTAATTTTATTTCATGCAGAGAGACAGCTTTGCGTTTGCACAAAAACTCACATATCATATAGTTTTGTGTTTAATTTGTACAATAGAGTTGAGTTGGAAACTTTACCTTTACCTTTTAACTCTAATACTTGCCTCATCGACAGTTTAAAGTTTGGTTTTGCCCAGGTCCACACTCTTTTGCCCAGGTCCACCTATTTTGCCCTTACTTCCAAACNCTGGATNAGCCCCTTAGTGCTTTACTTTATTAATAAGGGACCACATCACAACTTGGACCACTACGAAAATTTTCTAGCAAACAACTAGCATATACTTTATGCATGCTTTGAGCTTTGNGTAACAGTAACACTGGTCAGTATCTGTGTGCAACATGCAACAATAAATGATTCTCCCTGCATGCAAACACTGACATTAATTTTACCCCCCTTTAATTCAACATGGATTCTTTCGATTTATCTTACCATGTGTACCTAGCTTTACACTTATGACTTACACTCACTCATGGTCAAAACCATGTTGAATTGCAGAGCAGGTAAATTGAATTAATTGCAATCAGTGTTACAGGTGAGAGATGATGTTTCCTGACACAAGTCTAATAACAGTGGAGCTGATGCAAGTCCCTTTAATTCAGAGCTGCGCAAAAGCGAAAACTGAATTGAGCACAGGGAGAGGGGCAGGCCATATGCTCCTCATCCCTACACAAAGCAAAAAAGCGCAGAGGCCCCAGAAGCTGTATCTGGAGCCTCTGCTAAGGTGCCCTCGCAGCGCTCGCTGTGGTCATAAAACTCAGCAGTTACTTCTGGCTTTTATGACTGATTTAATAGTAAAAAAATTTAAAAAAANTATAAAAAAAAATACAAAAACACATAAACATATTTATTTTTTTACAACAATATTTTTATTAATTTTTAATGTTAAACCTTTTTTAANTAGGACATTACCTGCCTCTGTGCTATTCAAAGTCGATTTGCGCATCACGGTTCATCCAGCCTGGCTGGTGTGACACTGGTCAGTATTGGCAGCGATTATCCAGCAGAAGAGGGAGTAAATGATTGGCAATGAGTAAACTATATGGAACTTGCATCCAAAATTTTTAAACATGACAAAAGTAATCATACTGGAGCAGTTATGGTATAATTTTTGACCTTTGTAAAATCCATTCTCACCATCCGCTACAGTAATGTTAAAACAAGATCATTGTGTGATCAACCCAATAATCTCCAGCTTTAGACTACAGAGTCCATGTTTAGACACAAAAGTCAAGGTGACCTACACACAAGTACATTGTCCAGATACAACCATGTTTTATTTAAATGAGTTTTCATTAGTGATTAAATAAAAGGAGCCTTTATATTTATATATAATGACCTAGTGGTATGTAAAACAGTACAATAGGTATTACAAACAACTATAAATGTTTGATATCATCCTGTTACTGAATCTGGGATGTCAGCCTAACAATATTTTATGCTGGATATGAACCGAACAATACCTTTTTTTGTAATAATCAATAAAAATAATATAGACTGGCGCACATATATGTTTTAGTAAATCATAGATATGTTCAGCAAAAATAAAATTGAAAAAGGCATCTCACAATTGCAAACACCATATTTAACTTGGCAGCTGAGTTTATTGGTGTAAACTGGTTTTATTACAACATTAAGGTATATTAAGCCACACTCAGTGTCATTATACTGATATTTCTTGGGTTAGACTTCCATCTCATATTTTCTCAAGAAATATTTTTTTAATACACTCTTATAGTAACTCTGACAACTGCAGACTTTCCTAGGCAAGAAAATCCATCTTATGGAATGCTACTTCAATCAATGTAGCACACACATTTTCTAGACAAATACTACAAACTGGAATTTCAGTAACTAAACTAAGAAAAAAAATACACACATTGCAGACACACTGACATTGTTTCCCATTATTGCTTGTTTACTATGATATTGTGTTTTTTGCCTTTTTATTTAAATATAATTTGAATGGGATCAATCTAATTAAACCTANATTATTAATATTTGGCAAACATGGAAGAAAGATCAAAATAAATATGCTACTGGTATATTGTCTACAGATTTGAAAAAGTGTTTAACTGAAACCAATGGCTACTAAACCTCAAGGTTGTGACTAGCAAATGTTATTTTTTGTGGTTGTGGGTTTTATGACCATGCATGCCCCTAGACGCACTCATGGACACTTTCCTCCCGTTATTGTGGACACTTTCTGGATATGCTATTAAGTGTTGCTGTTTGGACATTAGTCGTTATGATTAGCCAGAATATTGCTCATGTTCTCCAGCCTNTTATGTCTACATTGTTTTTTCATGTACCAGCTACCTGTATCATACAGGTGTCAGTGTTCTGTTTCCCTATAACTATAAAAAACCATTGGAGTTTGTATTATCTAGTACACACATTAGGATCAGAACCAGACAGATTTCAAGCGTTAGCCTCTGCAACAGAGACTCTTTATGAAATTTGCTAAAATTATGATTTGTCTAATCTTCACATTTGGTTTTGGTGTTTCCTTTGATCTTGTTCATTGTTTTCTTTTTGTTGGTGTCACTAGTGGCATTTTGTGGTTTGTGTAGCACAAAGCTGTATAAAGTTAGCAGTGCTTAGGCCATGCCGATGCTGTGCGTGGTGGTGGTTCAGTTGAGTAAGGTGTCTGTTGCAGGTAGAGCCATATCAGGAAAGGCAGGTCCCNCGTTTCTACTGGTTTTCCCTGGCCCCAATTTAAAATTAAATAATTTCTAAACTTACAAAATTAATTCAATGAAACGTTATATTTTTGCGTCATATTTATTGCGTGTGGATAAAAGGGGGTNTGCATACATTCCAAAGATATCAGTCATGGGAGGTTTATATAAAATCTTTCTTTTTTTTTGCAAATCTATTTATTTATTTATTCAAAGGACAAAAGCACAACAAAAATACAAAAAAGTAGCACAAGCGCATAAACAAGGCAATAGGCAGTACAACAGCATATCATAAGAAACAGCATCCAATAAGAAACAAGACATCCAATATAGATCAATTGTGAATTATACAACACAGGAAAACAGCAAGTAGTCATTGTAGTATGACAACCAAAGGCCTGGGGTAACGCTGTGTAACAAGCCAATAGGCAAATGCACATTTGAATACAAAGAAAAGTAAGAGAAATGAAAAAAGAGAAAAAAAATGGGGGAACATCAGAAAAAAAACCCTGGAAGGGGTCTATAGGCCATGTGACTAATAAACACACACCAAATAAAGAGACAGACCAAGACAAGGTTAGGGAGGAAGGGGGAAGGGGGGGGAGTCATATGACATGCCGGAGAAGACAGAGTCAAATTAGCGAACTGTGATGCATATACCAGGTGGTGTACTCAAATAATGAGGAGATATGAGTTTGTGTAGCCGCATCCAGTGTACCAACATAAACTTCTTATAAATTGCGACGGCCCTCTCAATATCAGGAATAATAGCTCTGCGATCAAAATATAAAGTCCGCAATATAAGGCTGCGAACAGTACCCAAGGAAGGGGGCGCAGAGGATGTCCACTGAGACAGGATCACCTTCTTCGCTACAGTCACTAAAGTAATCAGAAAGGGCAAGAGGACCCCATGGCTGCCCAAGTCCCATTCACGAAATTGAGCACATAGAAGAGCCTGTGGTGAGCAAGACACCCGCAAAGCAAAAGTGTGGTTAATAAATCCAACCAACTTATTCCAAAATCTAGAAATTTTCCTGCAACTCCAAAAGTTTAAAATCTTTCTTTTAATGAGCATTTATTTTAGAATGTTTTAATATTAACCATTTATTATTATTTCACATATACAATACTTAATTTGCACAAGTTAAAAATATATAGTATTGTTTTTAATGTCAATTATTTGGGTTTTTGTTTACACGCTATTACAAGAAATTATAAGATTAGAAGATAGGAAAACAGTGTAAAAATCTGTTAGTCACTGCAATGTGTAATGTGCTGGGATGTATTATGTCTTTTTTACAGAATCATGAAATAATTTGCAAATCTCTAATACTTGAGATAATATAAATTACCCAGTAGGGAGTTGCTTAGAGATTAAGTCCTTCACCCTTGACTACTTATGTTGCTATGTTCGCTAATAGGGCTAACGTTAACTCAGCTTTTAAATTGTACTAACCATTTATTTTTAGAAAAACATATTTAAATCCATGTAATTTAGAATAAATACAAATAATAGGTACAAATGTTTAAATAATGTACTACTGTACTAATGTGGTGCAATGTCTTTTAATCTTTTTCTTTACAGTTAGAAAATCATATTTGCTTTTCTTCACAAAAAAACAATAAATACATAACTCCTTTGCAAATTATTCAGGCTAGTAATAATTTAACAATTCCCAAAAATAATAAATAGAAAAGTTTCTCACTGTGGTGTTTTTTTTATTAAATATAAAATCTTGTATTTAGTTATTTCATCACAGGGGAAACATGAAGACACAAAACATATTACCTTACTAAGTGTGTACTACGTTCTCACAGTCATAGTCTAATGTATGCTCTATAATAGCACCCCAAGTAACACTATTTACTGCGTGAAAATGACTGTCTGTTCGGCTTCCCTGTGCAAGTGGAAGTATGTAAAACAAGACGCAACTAAATGTGTCAGTCGATCACTTAACACATCACACTCATTAGGATTCACTGAATATGTGTACACTGGGGAAATAAACAGAGTAAAGCAATTTTTTGTACTTATGTGGGAAGATTGATTTCAGGAAGGTAAAAACATTGGAAGGAGGAGGAACACAGTTTGACAGGAAAACCTATAAGGATGTCTTAAATGTATTGGCCCACCTAGCTTCCACAATCAATAGAAATCAGTGTATTTTGTGCTGATGCCCATGTACACATGTAATTAAAATCCCATGAGATATATTTGTCAGCTATGTGAACTGCTATATTTGGATTCTTTATAATTTCATGCATATTGTGTCAAAGGTGTGGCTATTTTTATACAACTGAATAGAGCTAAACATGTTTCTGTTTCTGTTTTGTACAATATTGCCTGTAGGTCATTCATAATTATTTTATTAGGTTTAGGTGCCGATTCAATCCCCTTCGCGCAAATTTTNGCGTTTTTTCCCGTCTTTGCGAGGGATTGAATCGGCCCCCTAATGTATTGGAATAAATGTATAATTTAAACAAAACAAAAATCTAAATAAAAAAGTGCTATTATTATTTCTAGTCTTATAGCTCAATAGTACAATCTACTACAGCTATCTTGTTAGTATTTCATTTTGTGCCTATGTTGGATGACTGCCATCATGTTTATTTGG
Source organism: Platyplectrum ornatum (assembly GCA_016617825.1). NCBI lineage: Eukaryota > Metazoa > Chordata > Amphibia > Anura > Limnodynastidae > Platyplectrum > Platyplectrum ornatum. Next base: position 24,567 of record JABWIB010008542.1, on the reverse strand, counting down.
CTATGTTTATTTTGGTGCAAATGTAGACCTGAGCAAAATCTGGTTGCAATTTAAGGGGTGCATATGAATTTTAATTTTATTTCATGCAGAGAGACAGCTTTGCGTTTGCACAAAAACTCACATATCATATAGTTTTGTGTTTAATTTGTACAATAGAGTTGAGTTGGAAACTTTACCTTTACCTTTTAACTCTAATACTTGCCTCATCGACAGTTTAAAGTTTGGTTTTGCCCAGGTCCACACTCTTTTGCCCAGGTCCACCTATTTTGCCCTTACTTCCAAACNCTGGATNAGCCCCTTAGTGCTTTACTTTATTAATAAGGGACCACATCACAACTTGGACCACTACGAAAATTTTCTAGNAAACAACTAGCATATACTTTATGCATGCTTTGAGCTTTGCAATCCTCATGATCCAGNATTTAGATACTTTATACTTCTGACTTGGTTACATGTGGATTCCACATTACAAAATGACAGAAATATTGTGGTACACTGAGGGCTTTAGTGTTATCTGCATAGAAAACTTCTTACCATCAAGGTTTTTTGCACATTTTCTAGCCATTAATGGCAGCACTTATTAATAGACACGTAAACACTAAATTATCAACAAATTCATACTCCATGGACCAAAAATAGTTTTTATGGCGTTTTTCTTTATTTTGTTGTTAGGGTAAAGGGATTCTTACCGTATCACCACCAGATATATATATTTTACTGTTAATGAAAATACAGTACATACATTTTAAACACAGCTTTGTTTTAATTAACAGTCAGGAGGAAAATGAGCCTTTAAGATGTAGATAATGAGCTCATAAAACACAGGCTGATTTATGCTTGTATTCTGGTATAAAGATCTTCCATGTGTGTCTGCTCTTATCATACACAGTCTTATGAATATTGTGTGAACAATCACTGGTAGTCTATTGTTAGTCTGACAACACTTTCATATATTGAATTCATTCTCTGTAGAGACATGTGAGAAATTCCCAGCAAACATATTAAAATGTGATTGAGGGAAACATTCAGTGCTCTAAACATCGCTGTGATAATTCATGTAAATACATGTAACTCAGATATTTAAGTTTGATTGGAAACTCCAGGGTATCACAAGACAACAAACTGCTTGTTCAAATTAGAAGATACCCAATCAGAATTACATTGACAACGGAGGCTCGGTATGTTCCAATAGCTAATGCTAAGCTAATCAAGAAGTAACTTCATTGTGTCTCTTCAGGATGCCAAGTAGGCTACAACAAGTTTACAAATAGTTAGAAGATCAGTATTAGAACCTTGTATATTGATCTTAAGCTGACCACACATTTTTGTTCACATCAGGAAATATACACAGGACGATATCCCTGTAGTGAAATCCACATACTGTACTTCTTGCTGCAGTTAATATCAATGGTATTTTTTGTTTTGGCAACACCCAAAACAACAACATTCAACAATTTAGGTAAAGACAGAAATACTTCAGGTTGACATGAGATCTTGTTTTGCTCTCCTAAGATGTTAAATTTCTCCTCTAAGTAACATTAGCAACATGGTACCCCAAACATTCTGCGTCACCCCAACGAGAGTGTCACGGCACCCCAGGGAGCCCAGGCACACTATTTGGGAACTATTGGACTAGACTCATTCAGCAAGAGGAGTTCTTGACTGACAGTTATCCCCAAATAATAAATAAACTACAGTTGAATAACCAGTTCCAAAAGTTAAGATTTTCCCCCACTCTAATCCTAATCCTAACCCTAACTCTTTACCCGCAACCTATCACTACCTTTCGCAACCTAACCCTCTTCTTCTCTGCTTTATTCCCTTATATTGACTTTCCCCACTATCCTCCGCATTCTCCATGCAGTGTTACTAACCTTTCTGGTCGGAAGCCGATCATCTGCAGTCACGCTCCTGTTGATAGTTTTCTAATTAGAACTTGTGTTGTTATTGAGAAAGCCTTTCGAAATGATGGATGAATTCCAACCAAACACAAACCCAGATCACTACTATGATAAGAATTATAGAAATTGTGTCATCCTTAAATAACGCTTCAATAATACATATATACGAATATTTTTTTATACTAACCTCAAGGTTGTCTACGAGGATAAATGATCTTTTATCAATGTTGTTTATGTTGTCGCATTCTGTGGGGGTTTTTTTTTATAACTTTTTTGGCCATATCTCATCTAAATGATGACATGGTACTGAATCCAGACTTGCATAAATGGGTGCCTAATTTTTAATAGGGATCTGGATATTTTGGATCTAGTCTCCAATGCATTTATAAAGGTGGACAGAGCAGATGTGAGCAGCAGTGGGAGCAGAAACGTATNTAAACTTCACAGTAAAGTTTGGTGAGGGTGACCTTCTCATGCCTGCACACAAGGCTGTATCCAGTGGGCTTCAAATGCAGTGCCAAAAATGTCAAAATATTGGTCTGATTTGTTTTCACAAATTGTATTAAAACAAACNCATATATTTGTAAATACTAATCTAGATTTGCATTTTCATTATTCTATAGTAATCATTACATTTACATTTTGTATCTATAGAAATGTCCATCATATCTCTTACTATTAAAATATTTGTTTTGCATTCATGCTTCTACATGAACAGTGAGCTATCTGATATGTCTATAAATAACAAGTAATAGGAGACTAGACTTGAATGTGTAGGTGTAAAGCCAGAATATTTTCTCCTGCATTATTTTCCTTAGCAATAGAACCATTAACACAGGGTTACCAACCACCAAAGTGCTCTCAACCTAATTAAAGGGGCTGTATGCCCCTAAGCCCCTAGAAGTACTAGCCTGTAAGTGACTGACTACACTGATTTAAAAGATCATGTAAATCAGGCTTGTCCAACCTGCGGGCCTCCAGGTGTTGCAAAACTACAAGTCACAGCATGCTTTGTCAAGAATAAACTGTCTAAGCAGTTAAAGCATGATGGGACTTGTAGTTTTGCAACACCTGGAGGGCCGCAGGTTGGACAAGCCTGATGTAAATGATCACATCAAATGTGTGATTGTTCATAATATTTTACATTTCCTTATTTCTGTCTGTCCCCATGTTCTTTAAATACAGCTTTTTTAAATTATTAATGCTTATTTTATTTTTTGTGTTCGGTGAGGGAAAGGTGGTGGACTAGAATCA
>JABWIB010008539.1:6137-21653 GCA_016617825.1 Platyplectrum ornatum | reverse complement strand
ACAGCACATGAAAGAGGTACATACAGTGACTGGTGAACATTGAGCCATGTGTAAGTGCTTTTTGTTATCTTATTGTATATTGTCCTTACATTTATACATAGGAATAATACCATTATGTACATCTGCTGTGAAGACATAAACTATGCACATAATAAACTTTACCCTCATGTATTAACATGTTACAGATAAGAGTTCTCTAGCACTAGATAGCAGGACTGGCTGCATTCCTTATTAGAGAGCACTATCCATATACTGCACAGGAGACACTGGTTTCCACAGGGGCAGTATAGTCCTGCACGTATATAATATCTGTCATGGAACAAATGGTTTTCTACACACAGGCAGAAAGGTTGCTCACCATTTATATTGTACTATGCGCCTGCAACATTATTTTCAATTGAATGGATATAAACTGGCAGATTCAGGTAAAGTGGCTCCAACCTCACTGCTCTTTGCTGGTCCATTAGAACCCTATTCTACAGTGTTAATGATAGTCTAATGAGTCTACTGCCTCTCCATGGGCTGAGATTAAGTCACTGGTGGTAGCCCTAGTTTAGTGACTAGGGCTACCAACCGTCCCGGATTACTCTGGACATTCCAGTAATTTACTACTGGTGTCTGGACTGGGTTTTCCCAGACGAGATTGTAACTCTATCTGGCCATACACTATAAGATAAATTGTTCCAATTGAAAATTTTTTCAAGAGTGGGCAAAACCATGTTGAATTGCAGGGGAGGTAAATTTAATTAGTTGCAATCAGTATTACAGGTGAGAGATTATGGACCTTATTCAGCGTTTTTGGCTGCCGCCAGGTACTCTAGATTCTGCTAAAAGCGCATATGTAAATGAGAAAAGGGGCGTGGAACGCTCCTTTTCTCATTTCCATATGGCGGAGTCGCAGAGGCATGGAGTCGGGCATGCGCAGATCGGCGAAGATACGCGTCTCCTCCAGCCTGGCTGGCGTAGACACAGGGCTGAATCAGCCCCAATGTTTCCAGCACAAGTGTAATAACAGTGTAACAGTAACGCTGGTCAGTATTTGTGTGCAACATGCAACAATAAAGTATTCTCCCTGCATGCAAACACTGACATTCATTTTACCCCCCCTGCAATTCAACATGGTTTTACCCACTCTTGAAAAATCTTTTGTTCGGAACAATTTATGTTATACTGTATAGCTGGGCATAAAGTTAATACATGAAAATAAAGTTAAGTATTATAGATCAAGGAACTGAATGAAGTGTTGCTGTGAGTTTTGCTTTATTGATTTCTCAAGGCTGTCTTAAAAGTAAAAAAATGAAACACTTGTCATTTCACTGTGTGTCTTGAATCCCTTCTCACAGGGGAAACGCTGTGGCCTAAATTTACTAAGCAGGGAGATTGAAAAGTGGGGATGTTGCCAAGAGCTACCAATCAGAATCAAGCTCTCAGTTTCATTTTACATAGTGAAGAATGAGAGCTTGAATCTGATTGGTTGCTATGGGCAACTTCCCCACTTTCCAATCTTCCTGCAATCTCTCTGTTTAATAAATTTAGGCCGTAGTGTTATATGGCATAGCGTGTGTTGAGAAATAATATAGCAATGAATTCACACATCCATGCCAGAACATATTCTGCCATGTAAAAACTGACTATAAATTACAATGACATTTCCAAAAGACGTTCCTGGTGATTTGGAATTAAAATGTATAGTAAAGATGCACAAGATCTCCGCTTATTCAGACTTCTGAACTACTGCCAACTTGCAATTGCCCATAAAACAATGGAAAACTATGTCATGCCTATGAGAAGGCCATTAGTGTGAGGGAAGTGGTTAGCAGAGCNTCTTATAAATGCAAGCTAGTCAAAGTTACCATCTGGTTCAAATTGACTGAATAATAATAAGTTCTAATACTGACTAAATTCTAAAATCTAAATAGAAAGTATGGGATATAAACAATTTATGTTTTAGCATTAAATATTGCCATTGAAAATGTTCAACATATTAATGTTAAAACTTGAGCGTATCTGGAACTAGTTACAATGTCAATAAAAAAATGTAATTTTTATGTAGAAATCTTATAGTTTTCACTTTAAAGTTTTCATTTTATAAGATCTGTAGACGTTACTGATGCTGTAAACATACATTTTTTAAATCAAAATATTATACATACATACATATATACACACACACACACTTTTTAAAATGTACTTTAGTGCCTTTTAAACAAAACGAACGTTTCTTTTGTAAATACGAATATGATTAGTCATATTTGAGTCTGCATAGCAGATGTCCTGAGCAAGCAGTATCTTTAAGAAGCTTAAATGTCTGACAATTAAGCTGCTTATAAGCATTTATAGGAGCAATCTTCATAACCTGATTTCAGCATAAATTGTGTATTTCATAATGTTTCTGGGGTGTTTTTATCCATGGTGGAGTAACACACATTTCTAACAGTATATGCAATCTTCATAAAAACTACAGATTTATATGTATTGCTGAGGGATCCTGATTTTTCTCTACGTCTGGGCATGTCAGTCAGATTGTGGCAACTATTTCAAACTTCATGCATGTAGATCAGTGGTAGTTGATCATAACACATTCCAACACATCCAGACTTCAGGGCAGTAGAAGATCTGACCTAAGATCACTGCTTCCTCTTGAAGATAAATGTTGGGACACAATATCAATCCGGAGTTCGAATCGATCAGATTATCGTGTCCTAGCATTTTATTGGGGTTTTAACACCCCTTTTGGTCACACACTCGAATGATTTGTAGCCCAATTCCACAATCATTGACTTAAATGAATTATGAATTTTCAATGGAGCATTACCCTTTATGGGTGGTAGTTTAGAATTGAATAAAGGAAATATTTGAAGTACTTTCATCTCTTTATACACCAATGACTGCAGCACTAAACAGTTGCAGCTTCACCATAGTTGTGTTATGGAGGAGAATGAAGGTGTGCAGTATATTTAATTCCAGACTGTTATACTGTATACTTTGTACACTTTGCTTTTATGGTATTATGGAGCAGGGTCTCTCAACCAGTGGCATATGTACCACTTGTGGTAAGCAAAGCCCTGTCTGGTGGTACATAGAGCTGTGAATAGTATTTAATTTTAACCATGTGCATTACTACATGGCAGAGAAAAGGTAAGTAAAATAATGAATTAGTCAATCTGCTAATAACAGTAGTGTTGATGAAGGGATGTGGGTGAAGAAAAGAATTAAGTAGAAGCTAATGGGGAAAGAATGGGATTGGTCAGTGGTACTTGAACTGATTTTATAATGGGTAACTGTACACACCAGAAAAAAGTTGAGAACCACAATGAGGTTCTGAATGGTTGAAAACTAAAGGGTTAGGAAACATACTGCTGGGCTACAAACCTATTTTGCTTCTTAAAAAATGGCAAATGCTAAATTGCTGTATTTGTTCAATTGTACTACCTAACATAAAATTAATTTGTCTAAGTATTGATGTCAAAATGTACTATACAAGCTTTCNGTTTCTGCATGCGATGACCTTCATGTAAAGTAGTGTCTACTTTACAGATTTTGTCCTGTTATATTTTTGCCCTTCTGCAGGATGAAGGAATGGTGGATTCAGGTGGGGCTGCTTATGGTTCCTCTCCTTGCAGTGTACCTGCACATTCCTCCACCTAACCTCTCCCCAGCACTCTATACATGGAGGTCGACTGGTGCATTTTTCACGTTCCAAGAACAGAGGATATTTTATAGAGGTATGCCTATTCCCGTTTAAGCCTGTTTTTTATTTACATTTTTTCATCTGATTATTTACTATTTACTGTACCTTCAGCTAACCAGTGTAGGTTAATTATAAATACAGATATCAGAGGTTTAAGATTTGTTGTTCATTAGAGAAACTAAATCAAGGAAAAAGAGAAGTTGTCTCCCTTTAGTTGATTTTAGAGGTACAAATAACGCGACAGTGGTATGTGTGTTTGTGTATGTAAGTGCGTATGCACAATCTTTCGTTTGTAAATAGAAATTTTGAAAACTAACATACATAATATTTATAATGAGCATACACCCACCATAGAGCCTCCCTACTCAACCATACATCAATTTATTGACACTAAATACACATCGTTATATCAATACATTAAGTTTACCGCCAGAGTTCTAAATAGTTCTTTTTGAGTCCTAGGCCAAAATTTACTAAGCAGGGAGATTGAAAAGTGGGGATGTTGCCCATAGTAACCAATCAGATTCAAGCTCTCAGTTTAATATTACATACTGTACCTGCACAGTATGGGCTTGAATCTGATTGGTTACTATGGACAACATAGGGAAGGCGCTATGGTGTGAGTATGCTTGTTACAAATATCAAAAGTTGGAAATTTTGGAGCACCATGGTACCCCTAATATCCATAGGGTAGCGTGAGAGTTCTACTTTATACTCACACCTTGCAGCAGGAATCGCAGGAGTTGATATATATATCATTGATATATAATAACATACATAACATACAATAGACAAATGCACAAAATTTAATTTGTCAATTTAAGCCAAACAGTGCTGTTAAATAATCTATAACCTTTAACTTGACTTGAATTAACATTTGAGGACTTTTTAAAGTCTATCCTAGTTTGGAATTGCTAGCGCTGTTGTTCATTCCATTTATGTATTGACTCTATTAAACCAGACCACAGAGATTTATCCAGACAGATTTGTTGAGAGACTCGCACAGTCTGTCTTTTGGAAATAGCAGTCAGACATCCCTAATATTCCCTCTATTGACCACTTCTTGAGGCATCAGGACACCACTTTACAGGCATTGCACTCTTCTAAACTGAAAGAGGTCCACATTTCCAATCTGCACTGCATCTACATTGCTCCAGTACAACGTCGACACATGGTTGACTCTGACTCCGGCCATTGTCTAAAGTGTGGCCTCCCTTTTGCAACTTTCTTTTATGTTTTCTGGACCTGCCACAAAGGTTATGGAAAAAACGAATTAGCTTTGTCAATACCTCCTTTCAATTAACTGTCCCTGTGTTGTAACTTTCATGTCTGGCATCAGGGACCTCGGAGGAGGGAATTGCTCTGTGGCGAAGAAGTTTATCCTAGAAAACTGGACGTCAGTCGACTTCTCTGTTTAATCTATTTCAAAAGACACACCACCATTCGTGATATTGAAGTAGGGCCCCTGACATTCTATGGTTTCTTCGTTGGGGCTTTGCTCCATCTGTCTGGATGAAATTTAAGAGTGATGTCTTCAGAAAAAGCATTATGAAGTCTCTTCAGTCTATTAGAGGCCTTAACTTCTAGTTGGATCATAAAGATTTTTTTCTTCTCTCACAAAAAAGAACAAAACTTTTATAAACCACCATGTTGGTCCTTAGCCCAAACATCATGAAAGATTAGAGACTGAATATCCAAGGTTTTGCAGATGCAGTGCTTACTAGGAAGGTGCTGAAGGTGGTAATATAGAAAAAAATGTCACTGATATTAATGTAAAATGTATATGTTAAATGTATTAGCTGAACAGACTGGGAAGACACAGGAAACAAGATAGGTCAGTGCTTATATAACTGAATGTGACTTTTGTCTGTCCTGGCTCCAATGAGGAGAAGGAATGTCCCTTTGNTCTTTGCANTCCTTTGTATATAATCTGCTCCCAAAATAAATGAAACATGGTCAATGTTTAAAGCCAGTTTAGGGGCAATTGGTGAATTTTTAAACTATAATATAATGGCCTGAAAATAGACCTGAAAATAACCCAATGCTGGCTAATAACTTAATTTATGCACAGGCTAGTGTTTCATTATACAGGACCATAGTGGTGTTGTCATATGGCAGTAAAATACATATATTTAGATAAATATACATATTCTCTATTTTTATTTCTTTTAATGCAGAATCCTGGGGACCAGTGGGAAGCTCTGATGTGGTGGTTCTTTTACATGGCTTTCCGACATCAAGCTATGACTGGTATAAGGTCATGTTGTCTTAATCACTCATTAGCTGGGCATATTAAGACTTGCATAGTACATTACTGAAAGTGTGATGATCATTTATAGGAAATGACACTTTCCTCAGTTATCTTCCATAGTTTAATAAATCTCAAAAAATGAATTAATAGTCCTTAATAAGACTGTAATGTGTATCTGAAGAGGTCAAACAACAACTTTACCTGTTTTATATGGTGTTTATAGTTTAAAAACATAGTTTCACATAATCTCTGATTTCATGGTATATATATGACTATGATCTATTCTGAAAATGGTTTGGCTGGGTCTCTTTTGAATCCAGGGTATTGGGTCGTCAAAGGATTACTCTCTAGCTTTATGCCTACAGGCAGGCCTTATATTCAGCTTAATATGTCTGCAAGAAGAGGACAACATAAATGACATTTAATGTGTTTTCTCGGTGCTTATTTGTCCTTTGAACTCTATTTTACAGGTATGGGAAGGGCTAACACAAAGATTTCAGCGAGTGATTGCTCTAGACTTTATAGGCTTTGGTTTTAGTGACAAACCAGTAAGTGTGTTTTACACATTCCTTNCCACTATAGAATGTGAACTAATGCAAATGTATTTTATTATGCAACTTACATCATTTCATTCGCTGTATTTGTGTACCAAAACACATAACACATTTTGTTTCTTGTTGTTTTTTAATATTTCTTTTCTATATAGCTAGGTGTGCTACATCTTTTTACATGTCTTATTGTTTCTTTCTATTTTTAATCACATACACAGGAAATGTATTTGTATTGTTTTGCATTTAACTAGTTTCTGTAGTTACAATTTTCTGACTACAATCTATTTATTATAAAAATGTGTATTTGTGAATACCATGTTTATTGATTTTAGAGGTAAAATAGAGTATGATAAACTCTGTGTATACGTGTGTGTGTGTGTAAAATATTATGTAATTAGTACAGCAGTTATAAATGGTACATCTTAGTAATGTGACTTCTTTTGCAGAGATTCCATCGCTATTCTGTTTTTGAGCAAGCCAGTATAGTAGAAGCACTGATAAGTCACCTTGGTCTGCATGATCAAAAAGTCAATTTATTGTCTCACGACTATGGAGACACTGTTGCCCAAGAACTACTTCATAGGTCAGTGTTACAGCCTCCATGCCTTTATGCATATACCTATTGTGTTTAACATATGCACGCAGCCGTATCTAAGGGAAACTAAGACGTCTTATTAACTTGTGCCTCTTAACTACTCTGCAAAAGCAGCTGGTACCACTGACTTATGTATATGAAGGAATATCTTTGCATCAGTTCCTGTCAGCAGCCATTGTGGTAGTATTAGATTGTGCAACATAGCAAGTTAATGTTTCAGAGGATGCCACTGGTTATATATGTATGACTGATAAGTGTATAGGATCCTTGTTTTTGCTCATTCTATCAATTCTTTAAATAAGTATTTTATTCAGTGTTCTATGATTAACCTATGTTTCTCTTGTGGTTATTCTCTTTAGGTATGAGCATAGAAGAACAGGGCACATTAACATTGGGAGCCTATGTCTCTCTAATGGAGGTTAGTAAATGGCAAAATAATTTACTGGGTATAAGATAACTCATTACAGAAGTACAGAAATTAAAGCAAATTTATATAATACATTTTGGTGCTGAAATAGTGGACCCCATTTGTAGCCATGCATTAATATGAGCACAAACAGGAAAACTTAGGAGTTTTGCAGTAGGAGTTGTATAATGTCTAATTTACTAGGGCTTTCACCCGGTTTACAAAGGCAAAACTTTTGAGTTTATTTAATCGCGTTTCTGTGGAGTATTGTTCTTGTGTATTTTGTACTAATAAAATAGTCTGTCCTAATGTTTGAGCTTTTAAATACCTTTTCATGGTGTGCTAAAAATTTCCACACATTTGTATTGTATAGTAGTAGTAAAGAAGCATTTTATACTTTGTGTGTTCCCAAATTGCAGGAATAATCCCTGATGTTCACTACCCAAGACTCATTCAGAAGGTCTGTAAATTTGGTTCATATTACATCTGAAAATAACTACTTTCTTTGTTTTACCTTCAAATAATTATTTCATGTAGATGTACACCTACATACTGCTGTGATTTTATACCCCAATACTCTCACTGCACTGCACTGTTATCTGAAGGGAGGGTAAGATGTTACAGCAACCATGAATCGTGCAGTGCTATTTATTAAAGCCTCTTGGTTAATTACTGTATGCCATGCAACTGTGGTCATGATAGTCATGTGATAACTTTAACAGCAGAGGGAATGAATAGGGATATTGGGGATGCTGATTTAATTGTCTCCCTTTGGTACCTAAATATTCTACTAGGCTCAAGCCAAAACTACATCCCATTCAATGTTCAGAGCAAACCACAGTTCATGTTATAGTACTGAACCTATAAAACATGTATAGATTTTTTTTTTTTTTTTTGTACATTGGAAATTGTTCTTGTCCTCTGTAATATTAACATATGGTTTATTATGTATCCATGCACAGCACAGTTAATTACTGAAACCATGTTTGAAAACATACAACCATTTAGTGTTGGCTAATGTTGCCATAATGTTTGTTCATCATTTTTTTTTTACTGCAGCTGTTGAAAGATGGCGGGATATTTTCACCAATACTAACTAGGCTGATGAACTACTATTTCTTCTGTAAAGGGTGAGCAATAACAAAAATGTGTATATTACTACAGGGCCTTGAGGTGGGGTACTCATGCATATTATACCCCCACAGTCACATTGCTCTTCTTACGTTGCATATTTTACCCCCACAGTCACATTGNTCTTCTTACGTTGCATATTATACCCCCAGAGTCACATTGCTCTACTTACGTTTCATATTATACCCCCAGAGTCACATTGCTCTTCTTACGTTGCATATTATAGCCCCACAGTCATATTGCTCTTCTTACGTTGCATATTATACCCCCACAGTCATATTGCTCTTCTTGCATTACATATTATACCCCCACAGTCATATTGCTCTTCTTGCATTACATATTATACACCCACAGTTACACCACACTCTCCACACAAATAGAACATAATATACAGAAATAACTGACTAAAAATAATTATAAATGATTTTCAGACTAATTTCCCTAGTGAAGCCATACAATGTACTTTACACCCTAATGACCACAATGCAACATAGTCCGCATTCTAATATCTGCCATACATAAATTATTAGGACTCGGGCGCTACTTTTATTTACTGTAGTATTTGACCTTAGAAAACTCTTAAACATAAAAGAAAAAGTTACACTTCCTTCCTATGCTGAGGTTTAGACACAGGTAAAGTATTGACAAAAAAGGAGGGCTGAAAGACACAAATCTAATTCTTACATTGGTATTTATTTTCTTTCCAGAATAAGTGAGGTCTTTGGTCCCTTTACACAGCCCTCTGAGGCTGAATACTGGGATATGTGGACTGCTCTGAGGACCAATGAAGGCAACCTAGTAGTTGACAGGTAACTTTCCAGTCTGCCAGATCTGCTTTATTCATCACCACACTGTCAACAGTTCCTGTAACAAAAATGAAAGATCCTGCTCCATAATCTGTTTCAGTTTTTCCAGTCAGCAGCTCTTTACCACATGTATCTGGTATTTAGTATTTTGCAGTATATAAACCAGCGCAAGAAGCACAGGGATCGATGGGTGGACGCACTGACCAATACATCTGTTCCGTGTGAGTATTCATCCATTGCATTATACATATAAATTATATTTATGTGGGTGAAAAAAAAGAACTAAGGAGAAGCTAATGGGGACAGAATAGGATTGATCAGTGGTACTTGACCTGATTCCATAATGGGTAAAAAGGTTAAGAACCACTTACTAGATCCTTTTTCTAAAGAGAGGTATATCTGTGTCAGTTCTGCCTTCATACATGTAACTTTTCATTTTGTACCCATAGTGCATCTAATTTACGGACCACTGGATCCTGTTAACCCTCATCCACAGTTTTTGGAACTGTATAAGTAAGTTACATATACCTTCTTACATGCAGTAGCCAACACCGATGAGTATAGCTTTTTAAAATGAGTGCAGTATATAAAAGGACATAGGATTTCAAAACCAGGTCCACATGCTATACAGACCTGTGACTTCCGTATATAGATAAAGACCTCTAAAAGCCACTGGTTCTGTAAGGAAACAAATGTGTGTAGAACCTCACATTGAAGGAGCAATGTTCAGAAGACCCTGAATTTAATNTTAAACAAAGCTGAAATATTGGACATTTAGGTTCCCACCAGGATAAGTGGGAAATATTATTATTAACGTTTAATGTTTAGACATCATAAGGATTGTGCAGCAAATTACATTATAGACATACAGGGCAGGAACTAGGCACACAGTAGATGTTCAACTGTTTATTATTTGATACTTGGGACACCTCAATGTAAAGCAGTTTGTTAGTTAATTTTTTTTTTGTGATCCTAGTGTACAAATACCAACTGTGCCATTGATTTGATCTAACATCGCAGTGTATCTTTGTTTGTTTATAGGAAACTGGTTCCCAAGTCAACATTCACTGTGCTTGATGATCACATCAGCCACTATCCTCAATTGGAGGATCCTACAGGATTTCTGAATGCCTATCTAAACTTTATCAATTCATTCTGAACAAAGAAAATAACGTTTTCATCCAAGTAGCATTGGATTCCATCATGGGTGGAGTAGGGTGGAGACCGTGAGAGTGGCATTAGCAATAAGGNGGTTTGATTTTATACTGGTACTTTGCCTCTCTACATCCAAACTCCAGCAGTAACCACAATCTCAGGGATGGCTAGACCTTATATTTTATTCCAGCATATCCCACTGGGAAATATTTGTTGTTCACTGATGCAAATTTTGGATCCAATTTGTATTAAACTTGTTTCTCATTTGTGACATAAGAAACAAAACTTATGCAGGTTACTTACTCTAAAAAGAGTCAACAAACCTGCCTCATAATGTGCTAATGTTTGGAATTACTGGAATATTTTGCACAGTGCAATAAAAAGGGCTACTGTGTTTTAAAGGGCTTTTGCAAAAAGTTAACTATTTTCTACAAATCCTACATTTTAATAGCAGCTGAAATGACATGTATGTAATAGGAAACAAAACAGTGGTACAGTGGTAACTTGGATTTCTATTATAACGACCATCCATTTTAACATAAAGGTAACTACTTGTTAATAATTAGAACAATGCCCTGCTAAGAACAAAGCTGTAATATGCCTCTGTTCATCTCCTTTGTTTTGTTTAACAGGTTTTTCTTTATTACCAGCAGAACATGTTTAAGTATAAACAAGCAGTTTTGTTTCATTCTGCTGGTATATGTCGAATAAAAAGTGCTTTCATTTTATTTATTTTTTCTTTTTCATTATACTTTTACCTTTTTTTAAAGAAAGATTTGTCAAAGGCCTTAATTGTGCCACATAAGAAAGCTAAGCTAATCCACCTTTGTCAAATGCGTTATCCCTGTCTGCAGAAAGCAGAAGCAAAGGACCGGAGGTCTGCTCAGCCACATGAGTTAAGTGGATTACTATGGTGGTGGTGGTGGTATCTCTGGCTTCACAACCAAAGGACAAAACTAACATGAACCGAGTAGCTAAGGGCTGGTATGAGCAGGGTGAGACGGCCTGCGATCACCTTCACCAGACTATTAATCTCTACATTGTGTAGTCAGAGATTCTGGCAATTCCACAATGGGGCAGGTCTTTTCATTCTTGGGGATTACTGACAATTGGGCCTCCATGGCCTGTGAAGAGACATTCCAGTATACAAGCTAAGCAGGAAACCTAATCTATATTAAATATCACTGAGGATTTTCATGTGAGGGTCTTGGTAAATCTCTATGTTGTTCACATCAAATTCCCTAGTTTTCATTTACCTGTCTAGAGTCATGTTTGCGGACTAAAACAGCGCTCTTTTTTAATATATTTGATATATTTTGTACCTTGTTATAAGTGTGAGCTACATCATTGTTACATCTGAAAATCATACATAACACCTATTCCTTAACAGTGCAGACGTATGTACACTTCATCGTATTATCAATTTGTTTAGGAGTAGATACAACGATATTTAGGAGAAATGGTTTTATTTTGATAGTTAAAGGAAAAATGTTAGGCGACATCTATATTTTTAAACAGTATAACCCTTGTCTTGAATGTATAAAGCTAGGTTGTCTTTAAAAGGACAAACATTTATACTTCAAAAGAACACTTTACCTGTAACAAGTGTGTATTTCATGCAAACTCTGTACATGTAGGAGAAACCAAATATTTAAGACATACAATGATCTCAACTTTCTGAACAATCTGTTATACATAAACATGCTGCTTAATGGAGCATTTTAAGACCCATTTAAAAAGGAAAAATTGGGTATGTTTACAAAGCAAAAAATGTATTGTTGCATACAGCAGCAGGCATACACACATCAATGTACACATGTATTAATGAGATCAGATGAGCAACATGAGATGTTAGGTACTTTGGTGAAATCATTAATGTTCTGATAAGTCAAACAAGGTGTACAATTGGCTGTCATGGTGCAGTAAGGATACAATTAAACATTGAGCTGCTGTGAATCACGCCACTTTTTCCATTAAGTGGTAGATTTATACAAGCCCTGTGTTAAAATGATTGGCTTGTATTCTATGTATTGTATGTATGAACTAAATACACCACAAATTGGGTCTGAAGTATTTTTTTGAACTTCTACAATGAATAACAGCATTGTAGAAATACCACATAAGTGGTAACCATGCCAAAAGAAAATAGGTTCTTCATGTATAAAGGTAGTCTGTAAAGTTACAGCAAAAGTCTCATTCTTAACCTGCACAGATAAAATGGAATGGAAACAAATACCAGCAGTATCCTGGAATTCAGTGGTAGCTTGGATTCGGATGTTTCTCCAATTGTGGCAAACATCTATTTGAACTGCTGATTATGTAAGACTCACAAGCAAAAATTGGTATTTCAATCCATTGGTATTTCACAGACTGCTGAAGTAATCTTGAAATGTAATAAGTTGTGTGTCGGCACCAAAAGAACGTTCTCATCAGGGACCGATTACCCAACAGAGGCTAGGATAACATCAGCAGGCGTTTCATGGGAGCTCCTAACAGTTACTTGCATGGTGACCCCATCGGCCAAGGCAAGCCTAGCCCTTACAAGAACATCATGGCCTCCTCTGTATACTCCTACAGAAAAATAAACAACATTTATTGTATTTCAAATTTAAATTAGACAATTTAGCTACATTATTTTAGAGCATAATAATAATAAAATCCCAGTGTGTGTGTGAAAATGTGGTCCAAACCTGGATTGGGAAGATGGAGTGAGTAGTATTCATGAGAAGTATTTCGCTGAGGTTCACTGGAAAAGTATTTGAGGAGGTTTTCTTAGCTACAAGAAGCTTATTAGGATAAATAACCCATAAACCAAGGTTTTCTCTTCGTGCCCCATTACGCAATTTGTATAGAAAGACGCAAGTTTTGAGTACTGTAATAGACAACCAGCCTTTTCCCGTCTTCACAGGGAATTGAATCAGCCCCTAAGTGACCTAGTTTTACACACTGAGGTTATTGCAAAGTCAAAGTAAATGCTATGCCAGAATACTTAATAAAGTCTCTTATGATTGCTGGATTCATCAGTTGTGTCCAGGACACTATCAATATGCCGTTTTACTTTATATATATAAGCTGCGGTCTCATATGTAATATAAATGATTAGTTAAAACATTCTCTGCTTACCTGAAAGATAAAGAACATGGGAGTTCTTGTTCTCTGGCACCTTATCAGACCTTTCACAGGGCTGCATACCCAGGAACTTTATAATATTTTTAACAGCATCTACATATAGGAAGAATGTAAACACAAGGAAATCAGTATACTAAATGCATTAAAAACTAATTATTTGACTTACACATTGTAACTCCAAAACAGATTACATTTTTCTGTTGCATACAATCCAATTATTTGTTTCCTGCTTAACAAAAAAGTGCATACAGCAAGAATTATTCCTTGCAGTAGTAAAAAACAGGATAATTTTATGAACAGCTCCTCAAATATTTGTGATACTTTTATTTTAGTTTAAAAAAAAATAAATTGTAATAAAATGTTACAAAAATGATATTACCTTCCAGAGTCTTTGTAGTACTGAGAGCAAATGTTTCCTCTTTCTCATAGAGGTCACCCAACTCCTCCCATGCTGCACCAAAATTTGGCTTCAATACCTTCTGAATATGGTCTTCAAGTGTCACCTCAAGGTCTTCAAGCTGCATTATTACAAACACACAATAAAGTCTAGATCCCTGTACATTACTCACACACTTTACAGTTTAAGCAAATGTTTATTTTCAATATAGCGTATTGTTTCACAGAATCGTTTTGCGATCATACCCCAGTAATCTCTGACTACATTACGTACCACATATTCATCCCTGTAACCTTCATCATCAGGAACACCAGTATGAGGATCACAGTCTCTGACCACAAACTTCATTGTACAGTTAAACGAGCAAGACACTGGAAATCAGAGGGAGAGAAAACATACAAACAAACCAATATAATTATTATCATTAATATTATAAGATCATTGTGCATAGATATCATATGTTTTAATGAAAGCCTAACATACATGACTAAACAGTGATATATCTGTTACAGCAGTAATACACAAATTGTAACATCCATCATTTAACAAAAAGTTGACGCAGAGCACTGATTTTTCCAAGTCTGGTTTCTCAAAAAACCAATTCCATGCAAATTAGAACATATAGAAAAATAGAACATACAGAAAAACAGGAAATTGCATACACCATTGTTGGAAGTTCATATACCTGCTGTGGCCTCATCCTCAGGAAGCCTGACTAGAGTGTAACATATGCCAGGCTGATTGTAGGGAAGACTCTGTGCTGAGACATAATAAACAACTTCGTATCCTTCTGATGGCTCAACCTGAACAGCCACTTTCTCCAACAGTTGGTCATTCAGTGTATTGGTGCAGTCAAACTGTACAACAAATAAAAGATTAGTTATTTTTATTAGTTTTCAATATAGTAGTATTAAAAAAAAAAAGAAAAAAAAACATGAAAAAAAAAACGATTTGTGCAGTGGACCCACCTGAAATACAATATGGTCTGTGAATGTATGCTTGATACAGCGCACAAAGTATTCAGTTTCTGCTTCAGTGAGCTGAACAGGTTCTGAAGACTTAAACAGTGGTCCCAAGTTTTTAAATTCTGGAATAGCAGCAAGTTGTTCTGAAAATACAAGACCCATGAAAAAAAAATATGAGTTTCTGGCTAAGATTGGTTAACTAAGATCAGCTGTGTTATTTATTGTCTATTACAGAGCTTTCAATATGTTTTTAATATGACTTCTATGCACTAAAATGATAGAATGCTGGCTATTTACTGTTNTCTATTCTGTAAAAGCTTGTAGCATAACATTGAAGCTTGGTTGTGCAACCATTGTTATGGATGCATAATCCATTTTGAATAACATTGGACCTAATTCAGAGTTTTTTTGCGGCCGCACGCGGCGGCCGCAAACTCCG
>JABWIB010008528.1:3662-15832 GCA_016617825.1 Platyplectrum ornatum | reverse complement strand
TATCTATCTATCTATCTATCTATCTATCTATCTATCTATATCATATCTATCTATCTATCTATCTATCTATCTATCTATCTATCTAGATCTATCTATATATCTATCTATCTATCTATCTATCTATCTATCTATCTTAAGGATACCCCTTCTCCTATCTATCAGCAGGTGGGAAACCATTAGCAGCGATAATTGTGCAGACACATAAAAGACGCCCCAGGAGGAAGCCGAGGAGGGACAGGACTCCGTGTCTGATATACATAATAATTAACGCCGGATATTCTCCTCTAGCGGTGAAATCCTCAGATCATTTCAAGGCTGATCGTCGGCAATTCACATAGAACCGGAGGAACCATGTGAGAAAATGCTTTTATTGTGCAGAAACCGCTCTGTCCATAAACAATTACCGGAATGATTGTAAATGATTGTAAAGTTTTCTGTAGAGAGAGAGAGAACGTTGTGGTTTATTCTTTGTAGCTGAGTCTCATCCAAGGAAACACGTGTACCATGGACTGGATCCACACTATAGCCCATACCAGCAGAACTTTAAACTAACTCCACCAGCACTGGTATGCAGTGGCCCAATGGAAAATGGGGTCATGTAAAAATTGTGATCATGAATGAAGACTTAGCCAAGGCTAATGGGTAAAGATAAACCTGCAATATGCAAACTCCCGTCCTGCTGAAGGAAAGACTTACAAACCTGGAGGATACTGAGTATGGAAGAGTCTTGCGAGTGCATGAGCCATAACAGTACAAGGAGATACAAGAGATACAACTCTTATGTCTCGTGTATAAGCAACATGGAATGTCATATGTCACACTGTGTATGGTTACATATAGGAAAGACAGAGCAGAATATTATACAATAGCCGGAACCATAAAACGACACATTGAGCCTGCGTGTACACATTGCACATGGTATGCGGGGATCTCGTACTCCAAGTGGGAGGTAGGGCGTATGTATCATGTGTAGGTATGCTAAGCGCCCTCGCCTACAACCTCCAGCCGTGGATTTGCTATTCATTGTTATTTCTTTGATTTGTTATTTCTTTTTATTCGTGTATTGTCTGCCCATGTCCATAAATGTTACATTATTCTTGCGCCGTGTATATATATATATATATATATATATATATATATATATATATATATAAAATCAGATTGGACAATCATTATTCTGGATGCTACTAATTCCCTCATTTCCGCATGGCCGGCTTTCTCCTCAGGATACCGCTTCTTATAATAGCCAGGTTGACCTTGACATTAGGGAATGAGAGATATTCCCGCTGTGGAAATATCAGAACCACCCACCAAAAAGACCATTAACCAGGAGACTCCATGGCCCGGCGCAGGGCCCGAGGAGGTCAGGGGGACACTCAGGAGGAGAACTCTTATTTAATGCTTCACTTCATTCTGACACTCAATAAGCTATAGTGAGGAACGGTGCTGAATATTGATGTCAGAGCCCCGCTTCCCCTGAGGGGGATATAGTATATCGTTCCTTATACCTAAATGTGTCTCGACACAGTGACTCCACTTCTATATAATGAATGTGACGGTTATAAAGACTGTTACTAAATAAGTGAATAAACGCTTATTGTGCACTAATGTACCATATGATTTCATTACATGATAAACACCTTATATAATCACACAATAGGATTGTGATATCTTGTGTCTTATACAGCGCCTGCATTTATGTGTAACTGTGTCACTGAGTCTTAGACCTGGATCCAGACTACTGATCCAGACAAGCTATATCAGACCCTCCAACATTACCCATTCCACCAGGTACAAAACACTCTGTTCCTGAGCTTCCAGCAATTAGTTACTATGGTAACCACCTGTGTATAAGACAATCAGTTCATTAAAACCAGGTGATTGACAGCTGGAAGATCAGGAGTGGAGTATGGTGTACCTGGTGGAATGGGTCATGTTGGAGGGTCTGCTATATACAAAGAGTCCAGTCCCCTCTTATGTGTGGAATGTAAACGCATATGAGTGGTCTCCTAGAGTATTGTCTTATGGAACTTACTCTAGAGATACATATGGTACCATCTGGCACATGCACTTGTACCATGTATGGTGCCATCTGGACCTCCAGATCTCTGGATTCAGTCCAGAGTTCCCTAACACACAGACACCTTCCAGTGTGACCTGAGAAGAACATACAATGTCTACATGGACAAGGAGCTGACTATAACGCATAACCTCAGCATTATGACCATACATAATGGGACCATATCCAAACCTCCGTGCACCTCTCCCAACGCTACCTCGTACGGCATTCTGGATTAAGCTTAACAATATACAAACCCCCTCCTTGTACAGTTGTACATTTCCAAAAGTACACGTAGCATGTGTACAGGCGAATAAGCGGATGTTACAGTGTAAGTGATCACGTTATCACGTAGTAGTAGTACGTAAGTCTGGATCCCGTCCATTGGACCAGATCCAGACTTTATTCACTATTGACGTACTCACAATTCACCTTTTTGACGAAAGTTGAATTTAGATGATATGGTTCATTCTCATGCATATTACTATATACATGCCTAACAGCGCTGAGGTCATGAGTTTGAATCCCAGTCAGGATCTTATCTGTGTGGAGTTTGTATGTTCCCCCTGCACCTGATGGGTTTCCTCCGGGTTCTCCGGTTTCCTCCCACATCCCAAGAACATATGGGTAGGTAAATTGGCAGCTGACTAAATTGTCCCTATATGTGTATGTGTAATTGCCCCTATGTATCAATCCCCAAACTCATTTAGAGTGTAAGCCTGCGGGCAGGGCCCCACTTCCCCACCCATTCTGTCTGTATTCCCCATTGCCTAATAAAAAAGTGGAAATAAATAAATTATATATATATATATATATACACACACACATATTGTACATACATAACATGCAGTGGGTTTATTTTAGTGCATACTGGTGTTAATAATTTAGTGTAACCTTTACTTTAGAGGATTATTTATTTTAAAATGAATACTTTATGTAGTCGCACACAGCGCGATTCTAGTGTAAATATGTGAAGCGTTCAGAAGAAACGTAAGACATTAGTAAGCTGTGACTTGTAATTCAGGGAACATGGATGTGGCCGCGGTCCTGTGGCTGCGCATGGCGTGACGTGACACCTAGTCCTGTGGTTGTCATCACAGTCCCCTCTCTGGGAAGTGTCTCCTGTCCGCGTTGCAGGGCTCTGCTTGTGTAATCAAGTGTTGGCTATTCAGCGTGTGCCTGCTCTCCGCCTGACTTCTCTTCTATTTTCGAAGCTCAGGAGGGACCCATTGAATGTGTTCATGAAAGCCGCAGAGAACTGAAATGTGCTTTTTATGCTTCAGCAACAATCACCAATATTTCTGTGAATGCTCTGTGTGATAATGCGGGGACCAGGCGGAAAGTTATTCCGCTCCTTTCATTCTTTACTTCGTGTCCGTAAATTCACCTCTGAAGAAGCAACAAACAGAAGAATTAAAGAGAGTTCCCTTGAGAGGGGCTGGAGGATCCAGCAATGCTTAACTCGTCATATAGTCATATACAGAAGATATATAGTCATATACAGAAGATATAACGTCATATACAGAACATATATAGTCATATACAGAACATATAACATCATATACAGAACATATAACGTCATATACAGAACATATATAGTCATATACAGAACATATAACGTTATATACAGAACATATAACGACATATACAGAACATATACTTACCTCTCTGCAGCCGTGACTGAGTACAGGAGAGGTGCCCAGCTCCACCGCTCCCTCAATATTTTTTCTGCTTCCATTGGCATTGAAAGACAACGTTCATTTGATCTTCATTAGAAGGGACTTTTGCATCCAGCATATAAAGTGTGTTGAAGTGATTGGTCCAGTATCTGTCCCATGATCCCATGGTGAAGCCGCAGTAATTGAAAGCATCTCCTGGCCTCTCGCACGCGGCTCCCCCGGCCGGTGATTTTTGTGCCGTTTGCTGCTGATTGATTTGACTAGCGACTTAACACAATCAGGTTGGGTTTGATTGATGGTTTTATGTAAATGTGTGAGACATCACAACTCTGCGTACTGTATATGCTGTGCTATGGTTATCACAGTCGTTTCTCATCTGTGTTAGCACATAATAAGAATGGCTACAAGCATCTGGGTGATTATAATCAGGTGGAGACATACGCTCTAAAGCAAAGGTAGTAAATCACAATTATAAGAGGAAAAACAAAGATAGAAGAAGATATAAGAAGAGATAAGAAGATAGAAGACCATAGAAGAAGAGATAAGAAGATATAAGAAGATAGAAGAAGATAGAAGAAGATATAAGAAGAGATAAGAAGATAGAAGAAGATATAATAGGATAGAAGAAGATATAAGAAGATATAAGAAGATATAAGAAGATAGAAGACAATAGAAGAAGAGATAAGAAGATAGAAGAGAATAGAAGAAGATAGAAGAAGAGGTTAGAAGATATAAAAAGATATAAGAAGATAGAAGAAGAGATAAGAAGATAGAAGAAGATAGAAGAGGATATAAGAAGAGATAAGAAGACAGAAGAAGAGATAAGAAGATAGAAGACAATATAAGAAGATAGAAGAAGATAGAAGAAGAGATAAGAAGATAGAAGAAGATATGAGGATAGAAGAAGATATAAGAAGATATAAGAAGAGATAAGAAGATATAAGAAGAGATAAGAAGATAGAAGACGATAGAAGAAGAGATAAGAAGAGATAAGAAGATAGAAGAGATAAGTAGATATAAGAAGATAGAAGAAGAGATAAGACGATAGAAGAAGAGATAAGACGAGATAAAAAGACGTAAGAAGGGATAAGAAGAGATAAGAAGAGATAAAAAGAGATAAAAAGAGATAATAAACTAGAAGAAAATAGAAGAAGATAGAAGTAGATAGAAGATAGAAGAAGATATACCACTTACTGTTCCTACGGATGTGTACTTCTGAAGTCTAAAATGACTCTCACATCATAGGAACCTTTCTCAATGTCCTACAAGAAATACACAACACTGCTGCCACACACACACAAATACACATAACTGGTGTCACACACATACAAATACACATTCCGGGAGAGTTAGCTGGGAGTGTTTTGCCATGTATGCAGGGTATATAGAAGTGTTTTGCTGTGGATATGGTTCATTATTAATTATTAGATATTAATTAGTTATCATATATTAATAATCATATAATAATAAGAATCTGAATTATTAATCCTAGCATCTCCTTCTTATATGTTTTCACAGTCATCAGTAGAATGGTTCGGTGTAATACATTTGGCTGATGTCAGTGGCGTTGGAACCTCTTAAATTGGGGTGGGGGGGGGGCTAGTCCGCCCTCCTCGCCCCCTCACTGTCACTGTGACAGACGCTCCAGATACACAGTAGGATGGGGTAAGGTGCTCAGACAGAACTTTACCCGATCTTACAAGGAGCTGACTACGCTCCGGAGGGGGAGCGGGCAGAGGTCCCCCTTCACATTTGGGCCCCCTATTCCGACTCTTATGGCTGATTTTAAAAGTTTGCAAAAGTTGATCTCCGCTAACTTCAGCTTAGTCACATATCACACCGTATTGTAACAATAAACTTCTGCATATTTCATTTTTATAATACAGAATTGTTCCTTCATGCCGCACGCTCGGCCTCATGGGTAGGATATATGTTCCGGGTGTTGTTTTCAGATATCGTCTCTTTTTGTGTTTAATATTTGATTTATTAACCCACCAAAACCAATTGAGCAGTTCTGCAGCTCACATCCATTTTACAAAGCACCGCACTCTCCGAGGCCGGGAAGCAGCAGCTGTCAGCTCATTTGATACTTACGCCGGCTATTTTTTGCCTGCACACATATATATCAACACATCTGTCAGGGTGGCACCATGCCCACACAAGCGCCACTTTCATCCAGGCACGTTTGCCAAGTAGCGGAGAATGAAGATGGACAGCCGCGCTGGCTTCTCCCAAGCCCTGCGATGTCTCTTTTACACGAGCTGGAAGACCCTGGAGCCGCAGCCGGTGCCAAGGCATATTAGCGTACACCTGTGGACGTCCCGCTGCCAAGGATGACAGATTTGAGTGACAATAAGCATCGTCTGACATGACATTATCTGGGCAGGACAGTGATGGATGGATGTACGACATGGAGTGCGGGCACTGTTTCATTCACAAAGACCATGGTACAGAGCAGGGTACAGGTGTAAATGTCTTCTGAACAATGGGTTACCTTGGCACAGCGGGTACAGTTACTCTGACCCATCTCTGGTTAATGCTAATCACATATTTTCATTTGCGGTTATGTGTCCTATAGATTATAGATATAGATTATAAGCCATGACATTATTAAGGTAAGTACATCTGGCGCGATGGGTTTGGTGCGAGGATTATTAGCAGAGACGAGAACCAGAGATGCATACAGCAAAAAAGATCCAAAAATACAAATAAACCATTGATGATCAGGTGCGGCCAGCGCCAACACAACCACGAGAACAGCAGGGGTGGAATTAGACTGTATAGTTAGGAGGAAGGTTGAGGAAGGGTGAGGGTCTTGATGCGGAGGGTTGGACCCTCTATCTGACGCAGGCACAGCTGTGGCACTGATGCCATACACAGGCTTGGCATGCTAGGCACCACCGTCTTAATCTGTCAGTCTAACAACATAAAGTTCTGTGGGTGCAGGTTGGGCAGCTGTGACAGGCCCATTGTTTCCTTCAGGCCCGCATAGTAGTGGGATATGGTCACATACTCAACACTTACCTGTTATAAGGATGCCGGAACAGTGATTCTGTTCTTCTTGACCTGGCAGCACTTGGTGAGGACCGGCTGTGTATCTTGGGCTGTAGGGCCTCTGGACGTCTGGTTGTCACCTCTGGTTACAGTCCTTTACCGTCTTGGGCAGGGCCAGCATTAGCATTGGGCAGTGGGATTCTCCACTGGGTCCTGTGCTACCTTCAGCTCTCTGCCGTCTGGCTATGTCTCTCACCGGGGACCATCCTAACCAACTCTAACCTCCATATTCTCTTGGATGGAGTTTGTCTGCTCCTCCACTTCCTCGTCCGGTCGCACTACGCAGTCTTCCTTCACTGCAGACTGACACCCAACACCCCTGTTCTAAGTCTCTAGGAAACTTCCGCATGGTCAATACGGGTAAGAGATACCAACACCGCGCTGCTCATCAGCGCCAGTTTCTATAAACTCTTCCCTCATCCTCTGCACTCCGGTCACTCACTGCTATGAACTTCTAACCAGACCCACAACAGACTTGTTGACACATAGGCCCATTGACCCCACAAAACTCAGGCCTTCTCCCCCTCGGTCCCTCCCTCCTTTCCAAGGCTCCAGTACTCTTTCGGGGTCTATCAGCACCCCACTTGTCACTTACAAGTCATCAGCCTACCCTTATGGCTCCATCTCGTGGGGTCCCTCAGAAACTCCCTCCCCTCCACAGACCTTAGTGTTGTCAGTAAAACAACCTTGTCTATTTTACTTTTATAAACTACAAAAATGTATACACTGTCAACCTAATAATAATAATTGGTTGCAGTTAAGGCTAGAGTTACCATTAGACTGTCCTAAGTATTAGTCTTAGTGTTAGGTTTAAGGGTAGACTACTGTTAGGGTTAGGCCCTACTAATGGTTAGGCTGCTTTTAAGGTTAGGGTTAGACTTTAGCTAGGGTTAAGGTCAGGCTGTTTTTAGGTTAGTGTTAGACTGCATTTAGGGTTAGGTTTAAGGGTAGACTACTGTTAAGGTTAGGACGTACTTAGAGATAGGCTGCCTTTAAGGTTAGGGTTAAGGTTAGGGTTAGGTTTAGTCGTAAAGGTAGGCTATAGTAAGGGTTAGGCTGTAGTAAATATTAGGCTGCCCTAAAGGTTACGGGTAATTAGGTTGTCATTACGACTAGTATTATGTTACTACAAAAGTTCCAAGTATTGCTCTTTGTGATTGGACCCGACTGCTCTCCCTCATATTAAAGTTAGTTCTGTATGGAGGCTGTCATCTTGTCTTCTAAACCATTCCGGCATCTCTCGTGCAGCTGTCACATATGGAACAAGCTAATGTAAGCCAGACATTTCATTTGACACGTGTCATAATTGCGGGTTCTTGTTTATCCCGTCTGTTGTGTACATGAAAGGCGCACAGCGCTGTGTAATAAGACGCTTTCCTGTAACGTCGAGAGCTGGAGTTTTCTTGTGACAGTTTGCAATCATCTCATCAAACTCTGCATCGAAATGTTCCCAAATCAATGAACTTGTATTGTGTGATAGCTGAGCGGGAAGAGTGATTGATATCTCCTTACACTGCATGTTTTGTGTCTAATGACAGAGATGTCATAACCAGGAGGATACAGCCAGGAATTCGCTGCATGTCAGGTGGAGTACAGTTTATTGCAGCAGTGACCTGAGATGATTACGGTCTCTATACTGGGGGTTTGAGGGGTGCGGCTACCAGGCCTGGCGACAGGAAGGGGGGGGGCAAGGGGGTCAGCTGTGATGGGCCCGAGCTCCAGTGGGCCCCGTCACTAGTGTTACCTGGTGTATCGGGCCCCAAATTTCTGTTGCCGGCCCTGGCGACTTCTATGGGACCCTGTGAAAAAGGGGAGCATGTGGAAGCTACTTGCCCTAGAAGCTGCTTGCCCTCTTATACAGTTGTCCGACTGCCGCCTCACCTCCCTTCAGGTCAATACATCTCACTCCCACGTTTTAGACTTCTCTTGTGCTGCACCTTTTCTCTGGAATGAACTAGGTCAGTGGTTCCCAAACGTTCACACTTCGGGGCTGCCGACAATCCAGACCCCACAGTGGAAGCCGCCAAGGGGAGTCACATATCACTGTTTAGGTTCTACACAATGTGATGTGCCTACATCGTAGGAAGAATGTTTGGGGTGGAAACCATGTTATCGTAGTTGGCAGCCCTTACAGTGCAATTTTCATGGCCCGTTCACCCCAATAAGAGCATTGTAGCATTGTGGAACACAATTTGGGAACCAATGATCTTGGTCAGGTTAAACCTAAACCTTTGGATGTTTCAAACAATCCTCATTTGTAGAATAGTCCACCCCATTTCAACACAACCCAGACACCCTCTTCCTCCTATTGTTCCTCCCTCCTACCTTCTCTGTCCCCAATGCAATCCACTTCCATTCTTCCCTTGCTCCAGATCCTTACTTGCCTCTTCATCCTTGCCCAACACACATGTCCTAAAGTTCTCCACCTCCTGCAGTCTCATCTCTGTCCTCTTCGCATGGGCTAATCTTATCTTTGTCAGTACAATAAGAATCCCAATATGTGTGATGGGCTCAGCCAAGACCAGAACAGGGATAAGGTAGTGATCTGAGTTGCATTAAATTAAATATCTGACCTCTTTCTAAAGAAAATTAAGGTAAATGTAGAGCGGAAATTGCACAAAATTTGGATGAATCATAAAAAACATAAAAATTGGAAATCAGCATTCCATAGCCACCCATCTAAATAAAATACTAAGCGATTTCCAATATACATTATATATCACCGCCCTGTTTCCATCCAATGCAGATTTCCATTTACAGGATCAAATACAATTGGGTTTCATTATAACCTGAGAATGTGTAATAGTCTGTTACTTTGATCTATATGTGTGACCCCTGTCATAAGAGATGGGATTAATCGATTCAGCCACGGGCAATGACTCTGGTTTCACGATTAAACTGCTCCAGGAATCAATGAGAGCAATAGTGAGGTCAGGGCAGTGTTATGTCATTCCCTGGTAAGTGTGATACATCACAACTAATGAGCTCTGATATATTGTTTATTGCTACTGTGCAGTCTCAGTCCATCTGTCTCTGTGATCTTATCGAGCAGCCATTTCCAGTATCCATGGGCCAGAATCTGTGTGTTCTGGCTTGTTTCTGAGACTGGTAAAGTTATTGAGGTGCAGGGGTGGAGATAGACCCACTTGGGACCCATTTAGTGTTACACTCACATTTAGGGGTATATTTACTAAGCGGTGAGATTGCAGTGAGATTGAAAAGTTGGGATGTTGCTCATAGGAACCAATCAGATTCAAGCTCTCAGCTTCATTTTACACACTGGAGAATGTGAATTCGAATCTGATTGGTTGCTATGGGCAACATCCCCACTTTTCAATCTCACTGCAATCTCGCCGCTTAGTAAATATACCCCCTAGTGTGAAAACAAAAACAAGTTTGATGCTCCGTACTAATGTAATACACATCACACAAAATAATTTTGTACCCGCAAATGAAAAACCACAATGTATGGATATTATTAGTATTACTATTTCCGCTCTCTAAAGAAGATTGGGGATTGATACAAAGGGACAATTACACATATCCATACACTAAGGAAATTTGAGTCCGCTACCGGTATGTTTTTTGGGGTGTGGGAGGAAACCGTGACCCCCGGTGTAAACCCACCCAGACACGGGGAGAACATACAAACTCCACACAGATAAGGTCCTGTCTGGGATTCAAACTGATATGTTATGTATGAGTGCTACCACATAACCAACCATGCGTCCCCGTACTACTACTGTATTACTGTATTATTACTGTAATAGATAGGGATAAGCATGCTTCTGGTGTTTATCTGTCTTTTCATTGAATTGAATGGGGCCCTACTGTATGTGTCAGCACATACAGAAACATACAGTATATCTATATTGGGTAACGCGCGTCTCTTCCAGTAATGTCTATGCTAGGACAATCACTCCCCTTAAAAAAGTGAAGTAAGGCTCTTAAAGCAAATTAAAGCAAATCACTAAGAATAGGCTACTTCTTCTCCTTTCCCATAAGAGCAGCTCTCACTGCAGATTATTCTTAGAGTTAAAAAAAAATCCCAAAACCCAATCAATCTCAATCAATTACGGGCCCCTGGCAGCTCCAGGCCCAGGTAAAGAGTGCTGCCTTCTTCCCCTCTTCCCCTGCTCCTGGCACCCTGTGTAACTGAACTGCAGACTGGGAAACATTAGAATGGTTTGGGCTGGTGAATGACCTTGTTATATTATCTTGACTGATTGGCCAGCAGGTCCCAGCATACAATATAGTAAACTAAATACAATGTTTAATCATAGTAGGCGCTGGAACAGGGAAAGCAAAGGGACAAAGCACCTCCCCCAAAATTGAAGGGGGCAGTCTCCCTTCATGAGGTGGGGGAGGGGGTATTAGCACCTTCCCAAAGTAAAATGTTCAGACACCGCTGCACAGCATAATATAAATTCTATATATGCATGGTCCGGCTGGCATATGCCCCCTGGGCTCCCTTTTACCAGCCTTTAGGCTACTTGCAAGACATATGAAGACTGACAATTCCTGGTTTAAGCACCCCACAAATCAAACCCAGAATGTTCTGTAGAGATGTGGTTTGCTTATTCTGCAGACAAGACTAAATGTTCCGGAATGGAAATGAAATCCTCTATAAATGCAGCAGAAATGATACATCTGGGCTTTGCACATTTAGGTTACGTCCCTTGCTCTGATTGTTAATCTACAGTGTAATGAGCATTAATAACATCTGCAGAGCTGATCAGAAAGTGTTGCAGATGGAGTTCATTCTGTGTTTTTCTGGCCAATGACAGACTGAGAAGTGATTTTCCTGTTGACAGCTTAAATAGAAACTTTATTAGTCATACCTTGAATAAATGCTAATTTCCCGACCTGCACTATGTAATTCACTTTCTTCCGCAGTGTGTAAACAATACAGGGTTATGGAAAGCCATAACTTCTGAGCATTTTATGTTGTGTACAAAAGGGATATCAGCACAGTGACACCTAGTGGAAGGAAACAATGTCTCCGTGTGGATGATTATCATTGTATCACGCTCAAATCAGCATTGACTGATGCCTGCACAGAAGACTATGAACCTGCCGGCGGCTGAACGTGCAGCAGGGAATCCTTCAATGGTCATTCCGCACAAGGGATACAGTGAGAGCAAGGAAGAGGATTTAGCAAAGTAGTTTTTGAACCAGATTCAGACTTTAGGTACTCACGACTTACTCAAGAGTGGGTAAAACCATGTTGAATTGCAGGGGGGGGTAAATGGCATTAGTAGTAATCAGTATTACAGGTGAGAGATGATGTTTCCAGCCCAAGTGTAATAACAGTGTAACAGTAACGCTGGTCAGTATCTGTGTGCAACATGCAACAATAAAGTATTCTCCCTGCATGC
>JABWIB010008523.1:0-19111 GCA_016617825.1 Platyplectrum ornatum | reverse complement strand
TAGGAAAGGGAATGTGTGTGTATTGTTCATGTGTGTAATGTGTATATAACCAGCATCTCCACTATACATTACAGTGTGGTACCTGTACCTGTGTTATATCACTGGGAAAGGGAATGTGTGTGTATTGTTCATGTGTGTAATGTGTACTGTATGTGTATTTAGTTCTAGATCCGATCATTGTCTGCTGGTTACCAATTTATACCCATCGTTGGAATAGATCCAGATGAACTGAATTGCTCTGAGCCATTTCTGTATTTTAGGTTTGTTACCAATACCTGCAAAAGAAAGAGAGAAAAGGAAAATGCTCCTATATCTGTGATATATTCTGTGCTCGGTATTTTCCTGGGTATTTTTAGTTTTCTATAGAAAAGAGAATAATGTTTTCATTATGGTTTTAGACAAGGTATACATTTTAAGTGCTCACAATTTTGGGAATAAGAAAAAATATCACTAGAGCATAAATGACTTCTTAATAGTAGCGGGTAATTTAGAGGCACTTAGACGTGACATTGCTGTGTCTGCCGACCAATTGTGGAGGGATGTATCATTTATCGAAATGGTTTCCAAAATGCGCAGTTTGCAAGCATTCAGTAAACCTACATATCAGTGTCAGTCTCAAGTGCTTTTAAAATTGTTTAAAGGAGAAGTGATGAATTCTGTATTTTTTTTGCACAGAAGACTATTTATATCAATGTTCTCTGGGATGATAGATTAAAACCTCACTTATTGTATCTGCGCTTCTCGTTTTCGTGCATTATATTCTGTCTCGTAATTATCTAAACAAACCGAAACCTTTCTTATAAGAGTATTACAGAATTACTGTGTGTTATCTACACTCAGATGCAGCTTTTCAGTCTAGATTCTACCCAAAATCTCTGGGCCCGGTGGAATGTTGTAGGTCATAAGTGGCAAACACTGTGAAGGGGGGGGGGGGGGTTCCAGTAGCCCAGAAACCCCCCTCATTGTAGCTATATTATGTGTGGATTATATTAAGAATCTAGAGCTGGTACACAGGTGTGTGGTATATTAGGATTTAGGAATGACACACTACACAGGGGACACTTTATAACTCTCTATAATATTGTCATGTTGCGGAATACAGGGCTGGCTCCAGATTTTGAGAAATGTGTCATAAGGCTGCAGTAATGTAGAACAGCACACAGATTGTCCTGCCAGTGACAATGGGTATCTTCTGCATTGATACGCCACCTAGCTGTTACTGCTGGAACTGCAACTTTTACTGACTGCATGGTGTGGAAGCATATTAGAATGTGGGATAAATCATTTGTGTAAGGATCCACCATTATTCTTTCGTACACATCTTTATTGCTCCAAATAGAACCAATTATTTTATGGGTTATTTCCTAAAGTATAAACATTTTTGGATCATGCCCATAGTGTTCAAATGAGTCTAAAAACTGTGTTTTGGTTCTGATACAACAGAACTGTCCTCCATCTTTTACCAGAGAATAATACAAGAAAATCAATGAATTAAATCCTTATTATATGTAGTGCTTTAACTGGGTTAGGAAAAACTGGGAAACTTTTTGAGATCAAAAATCAAAAACAGATTTAATGGAAAGCAGTTTGGTTGGTGGGTTTCAAATGACAGAATATTGCATTTTATTGGATAATTTGTGGTGGCTTATGATTTCATACAAGCCACCCCACAGGCCTAAATTTACCAAGCAAGGAAATAGAAAAATGGGGATGTTGCCCATAGCAACTAATAAGAATGAAGCTCACATTCTTCAGTATGTAATCTGATTGGTTGCTATGGGCAACATCCCCACTTTTCAATCTCCCTGCAATCTCCCTGCTTAGTAAATTTAGGCCCTGGTGTCCAATGAAGCTAGAACAATACACTTCACCTTATTTGTACTTTTAGCACTGGGCCTAAATTTACTATTCAGGGAGATTGCAGGGAGACTGAAAAGTGGGGATGTTGCCCATAACAACCAACCTGATTTAAGATCTCAGTTTAATTTTATATACTGGAGAATGTGAGCTTGGATCTGGTTTCTATAGGTAACATCCCCACTTTCCAATCTCCCTGCAATCTGATTTTATTCAATGAAATGTGTATTTTATTTTATCGTCTGTTTTTACATTTTAGATCATTGTAAAAAAAAGTTTCCAATATATTTTAAGGTTGTACTTTTGCATATTCCATTTTACGTGATGTGACTGCTCTTAGTGCAAGAGGATTAAAATACATCTGTAATTTCCCTTATTAATAGCTCAGCTCCCATCTCGTCCTTCTGTTTAATGATTACATGTTCTTCGTTTGGAATGTCTGCACTTTATATGCCGGATGCATTGCGGAAAGCTGCCGTCAGGAAGAGGAACGCATAGAAAATTCTGTTTTTTTTCTTTGGAAACATCTGCTGTTCTGACACAAGGACGGGGTTTATAGACTTGCGAACATTTTCAAATCATTTCTACTGTAGTGAGCAACTGAAAATGAGACGAAAGAATGAATGAATGAGCAGGGGACAAGTCAATTACAGCAGATCGCTGCCATCTACCATCTACTGATACAATTATTAGTTTTGTCCCAACTCCAAATGACCAGCGATTGAGGAGATGTGACCTGGAATGAACAATGGATATTTTGTCGGCATCTTTTCGCTACAAGAATATAATTTTGTCAAAAATGGGCAGTTTAGCTCTAGCGAAGCTTGAAACATGAGAAAATGACCATAACAAGTTATTTCTTGAAGACCTGGCGTCCTTTGTTTGCGTCTTCTCGCTCGTAGAGTTAGATTTTTCTGCTGGGTTGGCTTCATTTTCCATTTCATGACTTGCTTTATATTGTCACATACACAGGTACTTTCAAGGGCTAGAATTACTATAACAACAGTTATGAACTGGTAGCTATGGCTGAACACATAGGGAAGGTTCAGGAGGGACATTTAGTGCTCGGTCACAGAGTCATGGGATGAAATTAAGTATAGTTGGAAGGGTCCAATGTCAATCATGAAGTCATTTCTCGTCTTACATTGATGGCTCTTGTTGGCGACACATAAGAAAACTCCAAGTTGTAGAAAAAACACAGGTTGGCATATTCTAGAAAATTCTTTGGCACATTTATAAATTGTAGTAGTGGTGCACGAAAAGCTAATTTACTATAACACAACCACATAAACATGAGTGTGAGATTACCGGGAGACAAAACTAAAAGGGATCATTCAAATTGTCAATCTCCGGCGCCTTACAATTGCTCTGTTCACAGTCACCTACCTAAACAGCGTCCTATGTAATATTAATGTTTTCATTTCCTAATTGTCATGTGACGTTAATGTGAATTCCGCTGTTTTGATTGCCAGTTGCTTGGGGTTTTTTTTCTTTTGGTTCTTAGCATTGTCCATTTCCCTATGTTGTTTTCTGTGCATTTTCTCTGAACTGCACCAATATTATGTTATATAAACGAACCAAAAATATTAATAATTAATAATGCATAAAGAGCAGAAGAGGATAATGGAAAAATGTGGTCTTGAGTGAATGAAACAACTAGGAGCAGGTAAGTAATGTTACAACCTCGGGCTACATATGTCAAGATTACAGAGAATTCAGGTGATTGTGGACATGTAATACCAGAGTTTTACTCAATAATAATATTAATTGAAACGCTTTGAGGTATGAGATACCTGGAACGCCTTCAAAGAAACATTATAATGACGTTTTTGAGATGAGGATGAACCATTGCCCAAAACAGTGACTTTTTCACTTTTTGTAGTTGTACTTTCCTGCAGCTAAATCAATCAAAATGGAGCAGTTTTGCTCACCCTATATATGCTCTTCCTAAGGTAGATATGACACTTTCTAACATTTCTAATATACTGCCACTGGTGCTGCATTTATCCTTAAAGCATGCTAATAGAGTATGCTTTCGTGACATGCTGTCAGTAACTGTGAAAAGTTGCAGTTCCAGCTGTAACAGCTAGGTGGCGTATCAGTGCAGAAGATAACCATTGTCACTGGCAGGACAACATGTGTGCTGTTACACATTACTGCAACCAATTGACACAATTCTCGATATCTACATGTGGTGGAGCCAGTCATACATACCCCTACATGGCGATGTTTTAGAAACATTATTAAGTGTAACATCTGTAGATGAATGCAGGGCTCGAAGTAGGGGCTTATACGGGGGTATGACATACCGGAACTTTTCCCACTGTTGTAATGGAAAATTTTCAAATCTCCATTGACTTCCATTATTTTCTGTGTTTTCATACCGCCACTTCTAAACGTCCATACCCCCACTTCTACATTTCCACTTTGACCACTGGATGAATGTATATATTGTTTATTATTGTGAGACAGCTTAAGACATGCAAGATAAAAATGACTATGGACAGAATCCAAGATTTTCAGATTTAATTAGCATAAGAAAGTTTGGATTTAGAAGTATTGATGACGAAAGGTCATAGCACCAATACAAGTGACATGGAGGGGGCAGTTGGCTGCTATGGGCAACATCCCCACTTTTCAATCTCACTGCAATCTCATCGCTTAAAAAATATGGCTTATGGGGTGTATTCTGCGCTGGCCTGGGCTGCAGCCTGTAATCCACTTAAAAGGAAGGTCCCCCTGCCTTCCAAAAAAATATACCAATAACACAATAACTATGTGGACTCTACAGGCGCTGCCTATCCCTACGGAGGAATGAAATGATGCTGGGTTCTTATACCATAAAATATATATCTAACTAAGACGGTAGATGTAGTTCCAAAGTCTCCCAATTTAATTCCTCCTTGTAGGATCCATGATACCTCACACAAAGAGATAAGGAGATACAATAATAAAATCAGTAATTTAATTCAATATCTTTAAAATACAGATGTATAATTCAAATAAGATCAATAAATATTCCATAAAAATACCAGACATAAAAAACAATATTAGGAATAAAAAGTATGTCGGTTTATCAAAAGAGAGAGCCCATACCAAGCAGATGGAGTAGGCGCCCCACACGGTCACCCCAAGGCTGTAATGAGAACCCGGGTTCAGCGATGGAAACAAGGTGATGACTGGTGGTGGTCCTCGGCTGGATGTATGGGTGCTCAGGCTGCCTGTGATTAACGCGTTTCGGGCGTACTGCGCCCTTCCTCAGAATCATCCTTAGTCATCGCTTAGTAAATATACCCCAAAGTATGAAAAGTTTGTACTTTTTTTTGATCCCCCAATCCTGAATTAATAGTATTTTAATTTTGACATATTCTGCATTTAAAACTCATTAAACAGAAAAGGAGGAAACAATGCCTCAAAAATAATAATTTTAATATGTTTATACAGATTGAGCACCAGGAATTGCAAGACTGCGTCTGGATACCCTACCTCCGGTAGACTGTATAGTACGTATTTACATCCCTCCCCTACCCCTGATACATATTTTCCATATGCACTGACATGCGCACTCTATTCTATGGCCACTTTCTGAATCCAGGCTGAAGGGAAACTATGTGTTTTCAAAAATCTGAATGAATATATTATGAATATATTATGAATATATTATGTTGTAGTATAAGTATCTTGTTTGTGAATTTAGAACGTCGAAGGGTTTTCATTCACAATTAACAATGTTTCTGAAATTCATGAAACTTTTTTAAAGCCTGAAACACTATGTAATGTTCTTGAAATAGTCTTGTTTTATTCTTAGCAGGAAAATCCTGTTCCTGTAACTGTACAAATGACTAATCTTTAATACTGACTGTTACCTCTGACAATCTACAACCTGTAATGTGCACTTTTCCAGCCATAGGACCACATATTTCATACCGGCTTGGAAAACATTTTGTATCTCCGCTTGAAGCTGTTTGGAACATGACATTTGCTCGGTGTCCTGACTCTCCCTGTGACTAATATCACACATTCTTCTTGTAATAAACATTATCAATAAAAAGATTCTTCTCTCTTCAGGAAAACCATGGTCGCTAAATTTATTTCTACCCCTTTAGAAAAACTATTTTTTTTGCTAATAAACTACTGTACCACATCTAAATCTTATAAAATGTGATTAAGGTTTAGTTTTACACCAGTTTTCTTATTACTTTTTTTGGTATTTTCCAGAGGATTTTTTGGGGGATTGAGAAGCTCTATAACCAATTGTAATTATGACCAGAGAGGTGCCCAGCTGCTCCAACACTCTCCGCCGCACTTCCCCTTAGACTGGAGAGGAAGTTCTGCTGTGAGTGACAGGTGCCCAGTCCATTTGCTGCGAGCATGCAGAACTTCCTCTCTAGACATATTTTTTGTTGATTCCTTGAGGTTGAATTATATTACTCCTCTGCATATCATCCGCAGTCCACAGAAAGGACCCACCAGGAGTTAGGACTTGTATCTCTGCATGACTGAATGCGCCCATAATAATCGGGATCATGAATCATCGTCTACCTCTCCTTTCTTCATCCTTTATGGTCGTCATCCCAGATTACCCTCCTTGGCAGATATTTCTCCTGCTGAGGTACCAGCTGTCAACAACACTGTTTGTGATTTCTCCAGCATCTGGTCTCAGGTCAAAAACAATTTGGATGAAACGTATTTGTGTGTCTGGAAATTTACGTAATCGAGTTCCCACCATGAAGCTGGCACCTCACTTCATTAATCACATTCAAAATCACAGGAGTTATCAATCCGGTTGCAGCGTCTTCCCGCCATGCGTATTCCCAATGTTTTGCCATAAACCGTTTTTTCTACACTTCACAAACCTCCACCACCAGTCATGGTTCATGATCAAGAAGAATATAAGGTCAACCAAATCTTGAACTCCATAAAATCCATTGTGACCCTTCAGTACCTTATTGACTGGAAGGGTTATGGACCTAAAGAAAGGACTTGGGTTAAGGTTGCCAATGTCCATGCTTACTGTATCCATTGTTCCTGTCCTTAGAAAGCACTTTGTTCGGCTCTCTGTTTCCTACGCCTACATCTACATTTCCCTGCACTTAGATCCTAGGGCTGCAACGTACTGCTCCAGCCCATCGTCACCTTCAGGGGCTCCGATGAATACCTGGCCAGTAGTTGAACTCCGCACCTAGAGTTAGCTGTATAACACCTGTGTGTGATCTGTGTGTGAAGCGTGACATAATAATATAACAACAAAATACATGCTATATATACAGCATGTAACAAAATCATATACAAACTTAAAACAAATATACATACGTATTTCTAACTTGGGGATATAACATCTCATGTCACCTTATTCATGTTATCTTTGCTGAAAGCATAGTTCATAAGTTTAATTGACTGAAGTGGTCAAGGTTAAAGCTGTGTACACACTACATTACATTTTACTTGATGCAATTTATTTAGCAATTTCAATAAGACCCGTTACCATGCTGATTTCTGTATACACACTATACACGCATGATTCACTGCCTGCTCTATGATTTTCATTTCTTATGTCTTCTGGGGATGTGTTTTCTGAACTGACCGGCCTTATTTCTTAAATGATACAGTTGACTGAATTGTGGCTGTATCATTGCTGAAAACATTACATTACTGTACATTTACTATGTGTGTACGTGTGTACCTCTTTTACGCACACCCCGTGGCGCATCCTATGTAAATTTGGTAGGTTACGCAATATATGTAAATTCGATTCCATTTTGCTGTCAATATCCAAACCCAGGCTGCGGAAAACTACGTTTTTCAGGGAATTATGTTGTATTATACAGCAACCAACTTCAGGCTTTACAACTAACTATTATGTAAGTATTTAAGTCTTGGCTACAATTTAAGGATTGTAAAAAATGTTTTAAAGGTATTTTATCTCAATTTACTCAGCATCTGGCTAGACAAATGAAAACCATTACTTATAATTACAAAGTAAAAAAACAATCAACATCACTAATTCATTTAATGTATACATCTATCCATTCACCATATGCAAACTGCATTCGATACAGTGATTTTCAGCTGAAAGCAGACTGTGTTAATAAAATGTTAATAAAGTGTGTGTGTATATATATATATATATATATATATATATATATATATATATATGACATCACCTGTGACATTATATATATATACAGTATATATCTATATATATATATAAAACCAACTTAATGCACTAGGGACTGACTGAATTACTAAAATGAAACATGTTATCCATGGTTTTTATCTATAACCTTGAAGGATAAGCAGTGGAATTATGTTTTTATTGCTTGCTAATGGGTGCACTGAAATGGAAGAATTGTGTTATTGAGAGCTAAATAAACCTTATCCTTGAGAACAGCATGGGTTAATGAGAAGTATAAACAATTCTAGATTTTGGCCAAGGATCCAACTCATCTAGAAGACAGGAAGAATAATCTCAGGAGTGGGTAAAACCATGATGAATTGCAGGGGGGGGGGAGGTAAAATGAATGTTAGTGTTTGCATGCAGGGAGAATACTTTATTGTTGCATGTTGCACACAGATACTGACCAGCGTTACTGTTACACTGTTACATTAAACTTGGGCTATGAAACAGTATTTGTCACCTGTAATACTGATTGCAACTAATAAAATTAACCTCCCCTGCCATTCATCTGGTTTTGCCCATACTTGACTAAATCATGAGTGCCTAAAGATCTGATTTTGGCCCTATGAGCGGTTAGCACAATGTATTATTCATCAGATAAAAAAAAAACTAAACCAGGTCCACTTTTCCATGTCACATTCTCTTCTATTAACAACCACAGGTATTTTTGCCTTTGTTGTGATTTAATAAACCATGGAAATACATCACCAATCAGTAATTTATTACAACTTACTGTGACCTCTCTAGGTCTTTATATTTAACAGAAATCCCTGATGCATGTCCCAGAGACAGACCTTTAAATAACATGAGTGTGGGGATATGTGCCGGGATGTGCCAGCTATGGGGCCTGGAAGAAACCGGGTGCTATGGCAGTCACTCCAAACCCACATAAAACCCTTAAACAGCATTTAATCTGGGGCTTAATATAAAACAATCCCCAATTCCTTTAATCATGCTGGCAAGTGCCAGCATTGGCATGGACATGTGTACCAGGTCATGCTAGCACCCATAGAACCACAAATGCTGCACCACTGTTTATAAATACAGTTGGTGACAGCTTAGTGCTGTTTGCTGCCAGCAAGGGGAGCTGTGGCCGGCAGAGGGAGTGTACTGCACACGTGCTGGATGGGTTGGAGGGAGGACTTGCTATGTCAAGTGTTTTCCTATTTCCACCCCTCAATTTGAATGTGCCTTAAAGTCTTCCCAAAGTCTTCAAGGTAGATACAAATTATTTGAGTTTCTACTTAATTTTGACAGCAGTCAACACAAAATAATTAATGACTTGAACAGTTATTACTATTATTATGATTATTATTATTATTTTTTAGTAAGTTTTATTAATACGGCGTCACATAATTTCTGAATTGCGCAAATAGTGAAAGGATAGTGGTTGCTAAGGAAACCGGCACATTAGGCAAATCAACAAGTGTTGCCCTAGGTCTTCGAAGACAATTGGAACGGAGATCAATGAATAAACATAAATGTACATTAATATTAATAAAATAAAACATTGTCTTTTAAATTACATGCACATTTTAAACCATTTTCATATATTACATGGTATTTTATTTATTTCTCCTGTGTTAATTTCCAGTGTATTTCCATCCTACGCTTAAACCTTAGGCATTCAGCCTCATTGCATAGGATAAAGTACAATTCCATTTTCATACATGTAACAGGTTGACCTTGAGTCTGACCTTCTCACTTATTAACACCTAGCACTGTTCTATTCTTATTCTTGGCATTTTAACCATAGTCTCTGATTAAAAACAGCAGGCATCATACTACATTATAAGCAGATTCTTTCCCTGATAGAAATGGAGGAATAACATCTTTTTTCCAACTCTTCTGAAAAGTAAAATAGAATATCTCAAACGTACAGTAGTGAAAGTTATCAAGGTTTTTTCAGTAGCTCTAAAAGGTCAAAGAAAAAACAATATAATTTCTTTCCATGAGGCATTGCATTCTGTTTATATAAATATACATTTCTAAATGATTGCATTTCTAAATGTTTTTATAATATTGTCGACTAGTAGTAGTAATAATGTAATATACATATAAAATACATAAATAAATACATAGAAAAAACACATAAATATCAATGAGCTCTCCCTTCACTGCATTTCAAGAACATAGTGTCATAAACGACAAACTGGACCACATTTCACTAGAACAATATATGGTTAATTAATATAGGTGTAAACAAGAACTGTGGGTTGGCAATGGAGGTTGGACTTATGGTGATGTAGCAAGGTCTACTGGGGTTGGTGGTTGGCCAGGTGACCAAGGTTATGTAAGTTGGTATCATGAGGTATCTCCACTTTCCTGGAAGAATCGTCCCCCCCCCCCCCCTTATTGATCTGATGTATTTTAATATGTTTTTTCCTTTTCAGATGGCACAGTGATTGCAGTAGCAGTGGGGGGGTACCAGTTTAGTTGGGGGTTGCAAAAAAAAAATATGGGGTAAATATCTGTTTTCAGAGGTGCATCCGGGAGTCCTTCACCATGGACATGTGCAAGTTGAAGAGTTGGAGCCGGGGGTATTATGGGTGGGTTAGGACAGAAGTGTGTGTGTGGGGGGGGGGTGCTCCATTTACAACATATTGGTGCTTTAAGTTTCTGCCTGACATGCTATAACCACTTATCTCAACCCAAAATACTATAGAATACTATAGTCATAACTGATTGAGTAATTTGGAATTTTAGCAATAAAACTTATGTCCTCTTTTAAATTCCAATTCTATGTCAGTGTCTTTATTAGTATGAATGTAGTCGGTGTGGTATAGGGTATCAGTTATTGATCATTTCATTAATTAGTAACATACAATGTCATCTGCATTGTACATTTTGAACATACTGCCAAAAGTCCTAACATTATGGCTCATGTCTAGAGAGAGTGTTTTTCATCAAGTCGGATGAAGAGAGAACTCAAATAACAGATAATTAAGGAGTATAATAAACATAATGAAGGAATGTAAATTGGGTTTATGTTTGTGTGTGGTGTATTTACTAATAGTTTACTATATGCTACTATATGTAGTTATATATGGGTAAGTTAGCTTTCAACTTAACACTATATATATATGACTCAAAATATGACTCAGACAGTTGTAATTAGGACCACCACAACAGAGATGCCAAGAAAGTGGCTGATGGCTTATCATAAAATTGCAAATATTAATTGTTGGTTAAAAAAAAGAGAACTGGGGAACTGTTTTTTGTGTTTTGTGCCTCCATCCCTCCTCTCTTTATCTGGATGGGTCATAAGCCGCTTTGATTGATTAGTGCAGTGGGAACATACAAAGATCAAAATCTTAAAGTCTGAATTCAAACCCCAACCTGACAGAACCTGACTGAGCGGGAAACTTCAGATGCAGGAACGTGCTATTTCGGCTGCCAGGCCTGTATGAGGGATTGTGTGACACCCCAGATGTCCAAGGTGACCATATGGGCCCCAGTGCACTGGTGATAGCACAGGACGCTCCATCCTTATTACAGTCCTTATATTTCAGCATGCATGAAACCCATTCATTAAATATTCATTTCAAATATCAGACTGCTTTGGAGTTCAGCCAGCATCCTCAGCTTCAGCGTCGTTCAGGTCTGAGAATACAATGTTCCGAGTATGTTTACTGCAAATCGATGCAGAGGTGGATTCGGTCCACTGTCACTCATCCCTTTACAGTCATCCAACCACCTACCACCCAACCCCAAAATAACGGCGATTCTATTCAACTTAACATGTTTTAACTGGTTTCTTTA
Organism: Platyplectrum ornatum; assembly: GCA_016617825.1. Taxonomy (NCBI): domain Eukaryota; kingdom Metazoa; phylum Chordata; class Amphibia; order Anura; family Limnodynastidae; genus Platyplectrum; species Platyplectrum ornatum. Next base: position 7,314 of record JABWIB010008523.1, on the reverse strand, counting down.
TGCCATAAACCAACAAATGATGCTTTCAGTAAACGCATTGTTTATATGCACGCGGCAACCTCTTCCTCCGGACGCTTTTCATTTTTCGTTGAATCTATAATATTTTTCTGAGAATACGATAATAAAATACGACTCGTATAACCTTCTTTTTTGTCTACAGCATGTGTACAAAACTCTTTGTTGCATTCCAACTCCAAGTTTCAAAGTGAAAGCAGCAATGAACACATTATTAAAAATGTAATTTGCACAAAAAAAAGAAGTAGCTGCGTTTCAAGGATAAATAATACAATCGCTGGAGGAAATAATAGATTTGTTTTGAGATGAAAACAAAAAGAAAAAGCAGACTATTTTAATTGCTTGGAAACTGGATAGATGTATAATGAACAGGAATATTATGGAGAGATTCATTGAGACACACAAATGGATTTTTATTTTTAATGCAGTTTTTACTTCATACTTCAAATACTCCCAAATTCATTATCTATAATAAGCAGTAGTGTGGTCATAGTGATATTATGTATATGTTTGCGAATGCTAGTTTGTTGTCTGATCTGTTTGTTTGGGTAACATAAGAAATAAATGTGGCAAAAATTTTGTAGTTTGTATTATTTTGTAATTTGTATTGTATCTTTTTATGTTATAGTTTCTCTATATTTATATGATAGAGGTTCCCGTGTGATTCCTCAAATTTAAAAGAAAACAAATGACGTGAAAAGTGATCTTGCAAATGCTGCAATAGGATTCACCTCTCTCAATTCCTGCTCTGTGAAAATGAATTGTGAATTGTTTGTTTTTAATAAAAAAAGAGTTAAAAATTTAATGTAGATCTGTTTATGCATTGACGATCCTTATACAAAATATAAAACATTAATCATAAAATACATTAATATATAAAACACCATAAATCATAAAATACATAAAACAACATAAATAATATCAACAGTTGAAGGAAGACTCAGGAACATCGGGGCAGCATAATAAACTACATTTACTTTTATTTATTATTGTAAAGTTGAATAGAAATAGAATCTTTTCTACAGTTTTTAAAGCCGCTGTATTTACTAAGGGGTAAACCGCCATTACAATAAGTTACCGATATCTCCACTCTACATAATGTCATCCCAATTTGTAAGCACTGAACATACAATATGGTAGTTTCTCATCTCAATTCAGTAATCAGCATTTGATTCAATGTAAAGGCAGGGGTAAACTTGTACAGAACAAAAACAGAAAATTAACCAGAAGTAAGTGCGTGTGTGGAGGCATTATTCGCCAGATTTACTAAACTGTGGTACACAAAATATGACATACAAAAACAAGTGGCAGATGTGAGTGTTGAATGTCCTATCAATTGGTTTAGAGGCAGCCTCTAAAAAGGGCTCTCTGATTTGGGTTTGGTATCTGAGGAAAAAGGAAATGGTCCAAAGAAACCGCCTTTTATGGTTCACCAAAACAATCTTCTATTTGATACGCATCTAGTTGGATTTATTTTATTGTATATGCATCTGCAATATTTTATCCATGCGATGCTTGTCTATATATGTATCTGCGAATGCATTAACCTATGAGATGTGATGCGGACTAAATATAAAAAACTTTTTTATTACGTTTGTTTAACATTTTCGCAAAGCCAATGTGGCACAATTACAGTATCAAGGTGGACTGCCACAACTTTAGAAATGGGTACAGGGCTATTCTTCAAAATCATACATTATTCAGTACAAATATGTTTAACAAGGACATTTGGGGAATCATTTAACATTTGCCTTTATTTCTAACACACCATGATCAAGTCACCTTTTTTGAGTCTATACCCATTGATTCAGAACAGTCGCTTTGCAAAAATAACTATTAATTATAGCATTCTCTATCCAGTATTCACTGCAAGCTCATTTAAAGCATTAAGATCCTTGGCGTCACATGAAAAATTCACAATTTATGCAAAAGACAAAAAATCATTCTGACAGGGAAAGTTCCAGCAGAAAATCTAAGGAGAAAATCATTCAAATTCTTGCTATAAATACCTCTTCTCAATTTGTTCTATTATAGATGTGTTAGGATGCAACATTATATTGCTTTAATTCATTATTAACCTTTGTCAACCGCTAGAAATATAGTAAATTTAATAAGCAAAAATAAAAATAGGTCCTTTTCCTAGACTGGAGACCTAATTTATTGGGCTTGAAGCCATCATGCTCATTTACATAATTGACATCATTATCTGTCAGGTTTCCTGGCTTGGACTGGCAGTCATTATGAGATCATTAGAGTGAGGGTTGTAATAAGGTTAGAAGGGCAATGGGCTGCATTTTAATCACTGAAGAAGAGACTAGTGATATGGGCCTCGGGGAGAAACTATTGAAGCAGCTAGAGGATTTTTAATGACCAAATCAAGTTATGAAAATCACCACCTGTGTCTGGATGAACAGTATAATTTTGGCTTGGAGGGAGAGCGAGCCCAGAATAGTGGTGCAATCAGTCTTTCTATTTTGGCTAAAGGTGCATGGCAGAGAATTATCAAAGACATTGAGAACAGAAAATATAGCAGATAAAATGAAACTTTATTATAATGAAAGCAGAAAATGTGTAATATTTTATAGAACAAACACATACTTGTTATATAATAATGATATTATTTATTTATGTATTGATTCATCCACCCGTAGGTAATACCTACTCCTCCCTTTCACCCACTAGTAGAACCAGTTGGATCCAGAAGGTTGACAGCTCGCATACAATGCTGTCCAGGAGGTAGGGCCCCGTCCTCTTGCTCAGGTCGTTGTAAAGGTGGTCTAATGTCTACTTTCTGTCACATTAATGGGTTCTGATGAATTATTAAAGTTAAAGGGAATACTCCCCAAATACAACAAATAATGGAACGAAACCTATGGTGTTCTTCATAATTCATGGCATAATGTGTAAGGTGATTTCAAGTTAGAAACAATTCTCTTAAACCTTATTCCCACTGGTTGATGAAGAGCCGATGACATCAAAGATAGGATTGTTAGAAGCCATTTTGACAATACCAAAAGGGCGACAAAAACTCTACATGACTTCTTAAAATAAAGTATATGACAATCTTGCTCCTACTTGAAATATAATAACTAAATTTTTTAATTTACAAATGAAATATGAAAATAAGGGTTTCTTTTTAGCACATTAACATTTTTTATATTATAGTTTATCTGTTTGTGTGATCTATTATTTTTTTAAAGGGGCATGTTTTATGTTATTATGGTTCCTTTGTCATTGTTATAACTATATGTCACTTGATGGTTCACATGCCAAGGTAATACTTTAGGTCTACATAAACTTTAGGTCTTTTCTGATATATCTAATATTATATGTTGGTTTGATGCATACAAGTTGGTTTTAATTGAGGCATACCTGCTTCCTTTGACTCCCATTGGTTTACTCTGTGACTAGAGGTTGGTTTTTTTGAGGGCCTTATAATTGGATATCTTTGGGCATTTAAACCTGGATACTAATCAGATGATGCATTGAATAAGCTTTGTATAATAGAATAATAGAATTGAATAATTATTATATAAAAATATTCCTTTAATTATAGACAAAGTTCACGTTGTTCTCAGCTAGCTAGATGCAGAAAACAATTGATAGTGTGCATGCTATCAGTACTGATAGGTGAATCCGGTGGTGGGTGGGAACAGTCATTGTGCACACTCAATACGCACATTGGGAGGGGAAGTAGTTTAAATACTACATCATTACATGACTCTTCAGATGTCCATGCACACAAGGTCGGTGGATACTTCTGGATTTGGAAGCATGAATTCAGAATATGCGTCAATACGGTGGTCCATTATCTTATGGTCAGGCTCATTTATATGAAATAGACTTAGATATGGGGCGCATTCTCTCCTTCTCTATTCTCTATTATAATGCCCTTATTTTCTATTATTTTATTTGTGTGTCTGGGGATGGGGGTACCCCCTGCTTCCAAATTAATACAATTTTGGAATATTCAATATTTAAAGATACAACAAAGTTTAACAGATTTTTTAAAAATGTATTTTTACTATTCATTTACCAGATATTCATTTTAGTATATGACTAGTTACTATAATGAGTGGCCATTCCATGCCTTGATGTAGAATTGGACCATTGGATGGTCTGTAGACTTGCATTTCCATGTTGTTAAACTAGCAATCATTGACAGGGCTTTAAAGGACGGAAAAATCAGTATTTACGTGTTTTCTGTGTGGTAAGGGACCTACACATTGTGCAAAGTCAAAAAAGACTTATGGTTATGCCGGCAATGTGGCAAATCTACTCTGTCATCATAAAGGACATGTGCAATGCTCCATCTATGGCTACGATTATGCAGGATGAATTTTTGTTTGGTAACGCTGTTAGAACACAATAGTTTTATCCTTTGATTTTTGAGTTTTTAATGTCAGAAACCCCAGCATACAGACACAAATTCATATTATGGGGCTGATTCAATCCCCCGCGAAGACAGGAAAAAGTGCAATGTGCGCTTTTTCTTTTCTCTTACAGTAGTGGGGATTCGCTGTTTTTAGTACGTGGCTCAACAAGAGTTTTCCTCCTATACGCTCTTTGCGTAAGCAGGAAAACTTTAGTGTGAAGCTAATTGAATTGGCCCCTATGTTACTATCAATAGCCATTTATAGAAGCATCTGCCGCTACTATCCCCTTTTCTATCTAATGACAGAAATATAAATGGAGCCTAAAGCGCAGAGGATGCGGCTACAGAAGCTCTGTGATTATGGCTCTGTCTGAAGCATTAGGGATTCCCCATTTCCCTGTGTGCTGCTAAGAGGTGGGTGTTTCAGTCTGGATCGACCGGATTGTGAGAAAACAGAAAACTCTGCAGCGGCTCCTTCATGCCTATTGCCAACTTATTTGTTAATGTTGGATTTGAATTCATATGATCAGTAGCAGTGGTCGAAGTGGGGGTATGGAAACACTGAATATAATGGAAGTCAATAGAGATTTGTAGTGGGAGAAGTGCCGGTATGGCATACCCCCGTATACACCCCCACTTCCAGCCCTGATCAGTAGAGTCCATCATGATTTAACCTCCTTCTCTTAAACATTTCTATACCATATCCATGCTATGTCACTTTATAAAATAAAAGCCTGATTTCTTATATAGAAGATATAAAACATCACAACATTACATCAATGCTAGACCATGGTTCCTTATCTGAGAATGAATAAGAATCATATAATAAACCTACGACTTTGGCAATACTCATTAAATGCTTTGTAGCTTTTTCCAGTGGTTTTGTTTTCATTGTTATCTGTGTGTTCATTAAACAGTGAGAGTGAGGAGACATTGCCACACATTCACATTTGTAATTGTATTTATTTCAGTATAAATCTGCTTATAATATGAAACAATGATCTGCATCCAAACTTTTGATTGTTTTGCGGCAACTGGATTACCATGCAAGAGAGTCACACAAATACACAATCATTAATTAAACACAACCCGATTCAGACTTTAGGCACTATTGACATACCCACAACTTACTCAAGAGTGGGTAAAACCATGTTGAATTGCAGGGTGGGGGGGAGGGGTAAAATGAATGTCAGTGTTTACATACCTCCCAACATTTGTCCGGGGGAGATCGGGACACAAAAGTCCCACCCTCGGCCCCACACAAACCATTCCTAGGCCCCCCCTTGGTCCCTCCCAATCCTCACCTGGTCCCTCCCAATCCCCAACCGGTCCTGCCCAAACGACACACCTTTGGCGCCACAATAGAGGCAAATTTTATATATTTCTTTGATGCTAAAAGAAACACATGAATGCCTAGCAGGACACTTGGGAGGTATGTTATTGGACTTGGACTGGAAACATCAACTCTAATACTGTGGGTAAAACCATGTTGAATTGCAGGGGGGTAAATGTCATTAGTTGCAATCAGTATTAGAGTTGAGAGATGATGTTTCCAGCCCAAGTGTAATAACAGTGTAACAGTAACGCTGGTCAGTATCTGTGTGCAACATGCAACAGTAAAGTATTTTCCCTTCATGCAAGCTCTTCTTTTGTGACACCCCGTATAGAGATAATATGGCAGGGTGTCTTAAAACGGATTCATTATGAGTGTGGATTGTGGAAAATGTCATTATTTTATGGTATTAGATAAATGGATGTGACCTGGGATGGGTAATCTTATATGGCGTTTACCACAGACCAACTGACCAATTGATAATGAATTAATATGATGACTCACTTGTTACCTAACCAATCACAGGTTAAAAACAAGGTTATGGCCAAATTAGGTTATGTAACCACTGATCAACAAGTCAGACACAATAAACTATTAACCCTTGTGATCCTGGGGTGTCACACTTGCACTAACTTCTTCACATTTGTATAAAGGCAGGCATGCTACTGCTCAGCAAACATTTAGTAAATGATTGTGTTGTCACAAAGCAGACCTATGGCGTCAGCAATGCTTAGAGCATATACCTACATTATAAAATGTCTTTACTATTAAGCACTAGGAAAATATTATAAAACGACTGATCCAATAAACCTTTGGGAACAAAGCCTCAAGAGGTGGAGCAAGTACCATATATACAGTTCTGGGCAGGGATCGAAGTGGGCCGGTATATGCCGATATGGCATACCAGAACGTCTCCGGAAAAGACACGCCCCCTTTCTAATTAGAACAGACAACACATTTCTCAGGATTTACAGGAGAATTTGCATTTTCCAGACCTCCATGGATTAAAGAACCTGAGCGATATATATGCTTTTTCATCAACTGTTCCATTCAGTAGTATAATCTCCACTGGCAGCTTGTCTGCTTCCTATCTGGATGACCTCCTCAAGCCCATAAAGAACCCTAGCAGCAGGGTGTCCATCTAGCTTTTATCTGTGTTTTCTCTGCCTGTCAGTCAGGTTGCTATAGTATTTGTAGGCAGGAATACGTATCTTGTTTGTTCCAGTCTTAGAACCTGACTGATATTTTGTAACTTGCAAATGGAAAATTGCAGACTGGTTTAAGCAGATATTAAGGACTCTAAGAGGAATCAGATTAGAAATAATTAAGGGTCAGTTCCAGAATATATAATTGCAATTCATTCACACATGCATCGTCTGTCAGATTGCACTATAATGTACATGCTCAAAACTGGGGCCTATCCAGTTATGGGATTCAAATAAATTAACAACAGATTCTATGTCCCAAGGCTCCACTTAGGCCCCGCCCCTTTCCAGGGGCGTTCAGGCCAAAATCCATGATGTGTCCCCCTTTATTGTCCATGGTGTGTCCCCCTGTATTGTCCATGGTGTGTCCCCCTGTATTGTCCATG
>JABWIB010008521.1:10503-22830 GCA_016617825.1 Platyplectrum ornatum | reverse complement strand
TTACTAGTGGGCAAAACCATGTGTATTGTTAGAAAAAGAAGAGGGGATTCCCTGGTGGAGCATACTGTGTCAGCTATACTGGTGACACATATATAGGGAGTGCCGCTGTGTCCTTTCATTTCACCTTGTTATTGGTCTTNAGCATGTCATCATACACTGCTGATAGTGGGTTTGTGTCCGTATGATATGCACTTAACCTGTCCTTAACCTCATTTCATTGTGGTGCTAGAGGAAGGGTGGGAAGGGTGCTAGATATACATCCTTGCAGTGGAAAGGGGATAGGTAACNATATTATGGGGCAATATGGGTGAAAATGCAGTAATACCCCATTCAAACTGCCAAGGAAAAAACCCGGGTATTTCAGGCAAATTCCCAGGGCTGCCTGAGATCCCGGGTTTTTAGTGGCAGTGTGAGTGGTACCACATTTAAATCGTGGGTATGTTTACCCGGCATTTGAACCCGGATAAAAAGAAGGGTTATTCTTGGCTCCGACATGGGTCGTCTGCAGTGTNAACGGGCGACCCGGGTCGGACCNAGGTCTTTTAGTGTTAAAGGATAGTTAAGGAAAAAATAAAATTTACAAACACCCTTGTCACTGGCTTCAGGGTGCACGGGTGTTGCAGTTGACAGCTTAGCAATTGCCCATCTTTAAAAATCCAGGTAATTTCCTGGGTCAGCAGTGTGAACNNGGTNTTAGAAGAACCAGTCCACATAACAGAGCTACTGTCTTGCTCAGTGCTTCTGAGAGACTAATGTAATCCCCACGTTCACTGTNGCGATTATTTGAATTGTTCTCAAATGTTTCTACCAATGGGGGAATGTGAAACAGTGCTGCAGCGCTCACTTTAGATGTATTGTCATTATTATTCCATTGTGTGTAAAGTCANTTCACTAATGTAACCCTTTTCCCTCTACTATCCTAAACAAAATAACATAGATATTTGCCAAAAATCGCGTATAATCGAGCTGAATTATTTACATAAAACAAGTGGAGTCCTTTGCTTATCTGGAAGTATCTGTCATACTTTCGTTTGCATCAGGATGTTGGGTGGGAGGAGGATTTATTTCTAACACAGAAGACACCCACAAAGTGACAGATGTGTAGACTTGTATGCGTGCTTGTGTTAATGTCCACCTGTAACACTGTCATAATGAGATGGGTGGTTCTGTTATCAGAAATAAATGAAGGAGGGAACGCTTTACTCATACATATCATGCGACATCCATCATATCTTTCATGTGCAGGGGCTATAGTGATCTTATATCATCTTTCCTAATACCTGGAATAAAACCCCTTTTTTTTCTTTTACTGCTACACCTGATGGTGATCTNGATTATCAGTGGTTAATATTGCCATATAACCAGTTCTGTAACTGGTAACTTCAGTTTAGTTTCATTTACAATACTCAATGTGCTATGGGCAAAATAACATANAGCAGTAGTCTTATCTATTAGTTGTTATCATGGCCACTAGAGCTTTTCAGATTATTACTTTCCCCATGAAAATCGATCCAGCATACTGACCTTGAGTCCCAAACAGAGTAGGACAAAAAAGTTGATTTGTTTTATGTAGTGTATGGTTAGGGAATATAGAGTGTAATATCTGTTCGGAGAGTTGTATATAATGAAAAGTTCTACTCTATAAGGTAGTATGTAACATCTATGCCATATATATATATATATATATATATATATATATATAAATATTAATACAAAACAATATCATCTACATTTTTTTTAATTATGCAGGAAAATGGTTTTCTTTGCATTTCACGTACTATGTAAAACCAATCCCACATTGCCGTGTTATGGATTTGGCCATAATAGTTAAGCAATATACTCTATAATATACTAATATACTATCAAATCCTATGCATTACATCTCAGTCATTTGATAACATGATTTCCTAACTATTAAAGGAAAACAGAGGGTGGAATACAGTTACAATACTCGGGGTGCTCCAGACACCCTAAGGGAGACCTAGCACCACCACCCTGCTTCCCTCTCAGTCCAGTATACATAGGTGCGGGGGGCGCCTTCCCAGGCTGGCTAACTATTTACGTGCCAGGTTATAATGAAACCCAGCATGGAAATGGAGGCAGCAAGGGGTTGCTGTTTCCTGCACTCCCTGACCATACAATTACTATATAGCCATTATCATTATATTGCTAAATAGGCATTCATTACACTACATTGTTTGTTATTAAAAAACAGAAGTGTGCTATAAAAATATGTTTTCAATTTGTCACTGGGGTTTGAAGACATGACTATTTTGTTTACATTTGCCTCCTACATATACCTGGGCTTGCTGCTGTCAGTCATTAAATTCCTCAGTGCAATGATGCCTATGAACTTGTCTTGCTGGCTTTTTTATTTTTACAGCTATGCTGACATAATGGTATCGTCTAGAAACCATCTTGTATACATTCCACCCAGCTGCTAATTAACTCTGAAATGTCTTGTTTAATTACGCGCTTAGCATAGCCCCTGTAGGCAGGGATGGTTTCCAGTACGCCTAGTTTTTGGAAGAACTGGCTAAACTCCTTCAGAAACTCATGGGTTAAACGAGTACCATAGATCAGAGAGATTTATGGCAGGTGGTGACACCTTCAGTGTTGTCTTCTAGATGCAATAATAATAATAGTGATGAAATATAAAGGGGCCAGATCCGCACCAGAGGGGGATCTGTACCGGTATCCAGCAATGGGAAGGTCACTCACACGATCTTCCACAATTTAAGATTTCCACACTCAAAATAGTGACAGATTGGATACAGTCACTGCNGACTTTAGAGTAGATCATCAGTCACTGATGGGTCCATCCCTGCTCTACACATAAGTTAAACGTAGCTATTTAAAAAATGTATTTCAAATTCAATAAAACAAATAATGCTTCCTATTTGCTCAAATTTAAAGCNTCATCAGGGGTAGGACACTAGAAACCACTCTTGTGTATTTCTACTCATGCATTACATCAGAATATGTGTGACTACCACTCTGCATGGAGAGGGTCTAAGCATTACTGTATCCTAATCCATTTAATAAAAAGGATTACACTGAACTGATACAGATGCACTTGGTGCTCTTTGATGGATAAATTAGAAACAATCACAGGTTCCTTGGCTTCAGTGAACCAGTTCATTATAACTAACTAACTAAGCCTAACCTGGTCTGCAGGCCATAAAGACCTGAAATGGGCCTAATNGATGGGATCAGACATTATTATCCATCCATTACCTCAATGGCCCTTNATTTGGCATTTGTGAAAACCAAGCAACTGTTGAAATCTTTTTTTCAAAACAAACACAAGCAAAAAAGATACAAAGCTAGAACCAGATTAAGTTCAGTTCTTGCAGAGACCTGTTCAGATGAGTGGGAGAGAGTGTGATCGCTGCTATGCCCCTGCCTTAAGTGACCTGTGCACATCAGCGTACACACCATAACCCTTANGTCTGGTCACCGTACATTTCCCATATGTCAGTCAGTATTAAACACACCTGTGCTCCAGCATGGAGACCTGGAAAACATGCACTGTTTGGGTTTCCTGAGGATAGGGTTAAGAACCACCATCCTAGACATTTGATGTCCCTATACTAATTCAATAGGGCCATCATAGCTCTAGTGTAGAAGCAACTATCAGCTGTTTTCAGTGAACAATAAATACAAGATAATGATGGGGAAGGATGGGCGTGCCAGACTGAATAACTTGGTAATGGCAGACAGCTGGTAGCACTAGAAGCTTCCCAGTGTAAATGGTTTCAATTGATAAGAGGATTGTGCTTAAACAACCATGCATCCATATGGACAACTGACTTAGTACATTCTGGTAATGTACAGCCCCTACATTCTCTTCCCAGAACCAGTATTTACTAAAATGCGGAATTTGAAAAGTGGGTGGAAAAATGGTNTAAGGGATTCGTCCACTGGGCGGTCCTGTCGTTAGCATATCTCCCAGCATGTCAGGTGTTGGGAGTGGGACAAAATAAGCCCCGGCCTTTGTCTAACCCAAGTCCAGACCCTTTTTACTGCCGCATCCACGGCAAATATGAAATTATTATTTGTTCTAACAACAAAAATACAGTTTGTCTTCTAATCGGGACAAACTAGGAGGTGGGAGGGACAGTGAGACAGTCACCCAAAAGTGGGACTGTCTCACCAAAATCGGGACACAAGAGAGAGGAGGGACAGGGGGAGTAAACAGTAAACAGATTTCATGTGGAGACCTGTATGCAGTCCCTTGCTCTTATTTTACACCTTATCATTTACGCACATGATAGCGGATGAAAGCCCCGCCCCTTTGGGGACACTTCTCGGGAGTACCTGATTTTCTTTATATGTTGAAGGGTATGTGGTTGTTTTTATTTCAAGTAAATACCTTCATCAACAAGTTGTGAATACCATCCACCCTGTGCTTGTTAGACGTTTCCAGGCCTGCTGCATAATCATTTAGAAACTACTGTATTTATTTTAATAATTTTGTTGTAAAATGCTTAAACACACACTTGGCAACATCTAAAAACATTTAAATACAAAACTGATGAACAACTGTCTATACCTTCAGGGGAAGGAGTAGAACTTTCAGCTGGCAATGTTTATATTTGGCTTGTGACTAAGATGGTTATGCTCTATAACATTACACATAAGTAAGATTGTCATAAAAGACATAGACATATCTGGAACCTTCAAAAAAACACCATAGGGCTTATTATCGGGGTATGTCTTATTTTAATTAACATTAACAGATATTTATATAAACAGTTCTGCTTATTTTCGGGGTAGGGCTTATTTGGAATGATTACAAAAATTGGGGAAGGGCTTATTCTCGGGGTAGGGCTTATTATCGGGGTACTTTACCAGGCATAGAAATGATAGATTCTGTAACGCTAAATAACTCTGTAATAAGGTGCACTAAAAACATATCCACACAGGTAAAAGTGATGGTGGTGATGAATTTAAGTTCATAGCCAGATTCTCGTCTTTATATTATATTATATATGGGTGGTAGCAGGACTCGAGGTGGTGATTTTAGTTTGGCGGTATGGCACTAAGCCCCACCTCTTGTATCTAAAGACAGCCTTTGGCACGATAAATCACGGCCCCTGATGAAATCCTTCAGGTGAAACGCGTAGCTCACAGCTCAACCTTCTGTGCACCCCCTCAGCAATCAGCTTCCAAACTTTTCTTACTGTTTTAAGGGTGGAATATTAGCCTACAGAAGAATTGGAATTATAAAGGGGTAGACTGGAGATGTCTGTATTAGCCGTAACCAGTGCCAATATATTCTTTATAAATAATAACAAACTTTACCATGGATTTGTTGTTAAAGTTTTCTGAGCATGTCCTTAATAGATTGAGATATATCTGTATATGTGCTTCTCAAGGCTGTTGATCCTGAAGGAGTGACCATAATATTCTAATTATATGATTATTATTATATTATTATAGAACTATTTACAATGAGTATTATAAGTTGTCATGAAACAACCATAATTCATTCCTATAAACGTGCTTTGGTTTATAATTTGGTTTTTGCTGTGTGCATTTGAAGACACAATGAACATACCAAACATACTCATTAGCAAAGTGACAATATAAATATAAGTAGGTGCTTAAGGTATTGTCATCCAAGTATTTAAAGTACAGTCTCTCATAGAAACCATAAGTGTTTGCAAGTGAATACACAAATATCCCTCAATATTGTTTTATTTGATGTGTTTGAAGTTTTCATTAAACATCTGCACAGCAGATCGGTCACACCGAGCAGATCATGGAAAAACTAAGAGAAAATGCAGGATAGACTAGTATAAGAACGTGCATAAAGAATGAGCTGAGAGGTGATATTTCATACCTGCCAACTGTCCCACTTTTAGCGGGACAGTCCTGATTGTGGGGGTCTGTCCCGCTGTCCCTCCCGACTTCAAGTTTGTCCTGCTAAAGGTTCCCATTGTAACTTAACAATAACATCTGTGCACACGTCCGATATCACTAATAATTGGCCCCGGGACTGCCCTGNTCCCACCCAGGACTGGCAGCATGAGGACTGAGGGGTCATGTCAATGGCACCGTGCAACAGAATTCCCTCTGCTGCAGCAGCATAGTGCTGGTGGTATGACTGCTCAGTCCTCACTAAGAAGTCATGCTGTCAGTGCCGCGCTCCTGCTCTTTCCAGCCCCGGGACAGCGTGTCCTGGCTATCTCCACCTGACAGCGGCCCTGTCTGTATGTATGTATGTATGAAGGCTGGGTGTGTTTATTCAGATCAGTTAAGGTAGCCTTCAGGACTCCACTCTTTCTCGTGTACATATAGACCTGCATGCAGGTCTGGATCAGGTCCTCTGGTATTTATTTATATTTAAAAAATAAAAGTATTAGAACTTGAAGAACCAAAATAATTTTGCTACCTTAGTGGGAGGTTGGAGCATGAAGAGCATTTTACATTGGGAACTAGATGAATCCCATAGAGCATGCCAATATTCTGCAGTCTGAACTTTTCTTTTCCCATATTTTCCCATCGCTTTGGTTAAACTAGGAAAAGATGTTGGCATTGGATTCAGTCTAGGAATCACACATCATGGAACATTTTCTAGTTTCCTAAGAAGATTTTAAAGGCAAACACAGAAAAACAAATGCAGTGTGTGGTATTATATACTAATGATGCTGTATTTTTTGAGGGTCTGTAAGCAAATTTCATATTATCGATATATATATATATATATATATATATATTTATCTCATAAGATATTTAACATAAAACTATTGCCGTACACTTTTATTAAAGCCTATGGATAAAACCAGGCAGATAAGTGCAATGCTCTGATAAGCAAGTGTAGGTGTAAGTGATTATAGCAAAGTCATTTTGTCAATCAAATTTACATTATAAACAGGGCGGAATACACCCATTGTACTACCCAGATAATTGTCCATAAGAAAACAATTTTATAATCCTTACAATATTACACAATGAATGTATTTGGAAACAAACAATTTTAAATGTGGTACATATTAGAGACATGGGCCAAGTTCTTTTTATATTGATCTATAATGTATACCATATGACTTGAAAACAGATCCTTGGCAAATAAATGAACAAAAGAACAATACCAGGCAATTTGCATGATGAACGGTACATATGGTAGAGTTCTACGAAAAGGGACATTAATAAGGCTTATCTTTACTAAATTGCGGGAATGGAAAAGTTGGGATGTTGCCCATAGCAACCAATCAGATGCGAGCTGACATTCCCCAGTATGGAAATATTAGGCATGCTAATATGGAAACCCGGCCCCTCTCCCACTCAGTTTCATATGCATTCGTGCAGTTTAAGTAATACAAAAAAGTGGATACAGTTTATTTGTATTGCAAATGTTTGCTGGGGAAAAAGGCCCTGCTCCACCAGCAGAACATACTATGCCACCTAGCTCCAATTCAGAAATCGCGCCAAGAAGCCGCAGAAATGTGGTCTAAATCACAAGTATTTTCCTGTTTCTGACAATATATTCTTTCATGTTATTTATAGAAGGTGCATTTAGTATATAACATCAGCAGCGAGTATTTTCAGCAACCTTTCCCACTGTGCTATTTTAAACTCATCAGTTATCGCACAATGAAGCTGTAAGTTCAGGAGACAGTGTGGCTTTTTACAGTTTGTCATTTAAGAATACGCAAACGCAAGAAAAACGGAATCCATCAATGTCTTAAGAAGAAGGTAGTTTGGATCATAACATACTATCTCCATGATTTGTTTCCTTTGCTAGTTTTCTTTTACAACAGGCGACAAGTGTCAGTGGCTCTGCTGTAACCCTTTATGGCACCAGGACACATTGGCGTCTGTAGTTCCACAATTGTTTTAAACTATGTACTGCAGTAGACATTGGTTGTGGAAAAGCCCCAGCCATTACCATGGGTTCAAGGGAAGGTTTTTCCTTGTGGGTATGTGTAGGAGAAGTATGAATGACACTGCATGGCATTTTGCTAACTCTACACCCTTGGGAATCAGTCTACCAGTCCTAAGCTGAAGCTGGTTGGAGTTATGATGTTCTGTATATATTAATATATCCATTAGCCCAAGCTTGGAAAGCCTAGGCCAAGTGTGGGAATCTTTGCTGCTAACATCCCTTGGTTTTCACATTACCAGCCTGAACCTGTAAGTGCTACCACTGTTTATGAATACAGTTTTATGTGTTTTTTACAGCTAGCTGCCACATATGTTCCTGTTCTGACATGATACCAGTTTTGGGCTTTACGTGTTCTACATTTCGGATTCTGCCCTTTCTCCTGGTTTCTTGATTTTATTTTTATCATTTAGCTTTAAGCTAATTTTGTTAACTAATAAGTAGTAGTAAGTAGTAAAGCTTNTGTGACCAGCACCTCTTATATCACCCTTGTCTTATATCACTAGGGTTGCCACCTGGCTGGTAAACCACCGGCCTGTCCGGTAATTGTACCAGGAGACCAGTGCCGGTATTTTTTCTTTTATTGGCAACAGTAATTGCTGGTAAAGTTTTGTGTTTGGCTGGTGCCACTCTGTTCAGCACTCCTCCAGTCTTGTCTGTTACACAAAAGATTTGGGCGCTCCATTGCTCTTTATTGGCTCTGCTCTGGCCAGTGTGTGNACTGGGGAGGAGAGCAGGGACAACCTGGGGACCTACCAAAGGTGTAGAACTAGCCAGTAGCAGCAGCAGCATCAGCCCACCGGATCCAGGCCTGAGGTGAGGGAACCATCACTGCCCCCTGTCACCATCACTGTCGACCCCTTAATAAATTTACAAAACACTTTTAATAAATGCAACCCAGGTCATGGTGGTGTCATTTATGTCATTGTGCACACTGTATTTTATACATATATTTGTTAGTGAAAGGGCTGAAGAAAGTTCAATAAAATTTACTGAATCGTCGGAAAAGCCGGAGTTTGGTTGTTGTTTTCTGTGACATGAATAAGACTACGAGTGCTGCAGGAGAGAGGATATATATAGATATATATATATATATATATATATATATGTATATGTTAGTGAAGATTTTGCCTATATCACCCTTGTCTTATATCACCCTTGTCTCATATCACCCTTGTCTCATATCACCCTTCTCTTATATCACCCTTCTCTTATATCACCCTTCTCTTATATCACCCTTCTCTTATATCTCCCTTCTCTCATATCACCCTTGTCTAATATCACCTTTGTCTAATATCACCCTTCTCTTATATCACCCTTTTCTATGATCAGGAGTTTAAAAATAAAACTGTCCAGCTACATTCCTAATTGTGAGACTTCATGATCTGGTTTGTACCCCTCAGGGGGCTGAGTTGCATGCTTAGTAGGCTGGGCTGGAATCTCATATTTCTCACTGGTGTTGAATACAGTTGCACTTTGTAACGTGGAAAACATGTATGGGTTTGTTAACATGATCCTTGGCTTTCGATCTGCTATGCCTGGTGGCAATGTCATGTACATAGTTGTTGGAATGTCTTCAGTCATTTGGAAACCCAACCCCATCTAGGTATATTTAAATGTCTTTTTAGCATTTAAATCATACAAATTATAAATTCAGNATACAATCAGTTACATAGACTTTTTCACTGTAACTGCAAAAGTCAACATAAAGTATTCAATTACCCAAATAACAAAATGTCTATCTCTAGTGTGTATAACCAAGTACATTTCAACATACACAACTACCTTCAAGCTCTGGCATATTGAAGTATATGATGGGTACTTTCACAGATAGAAACACATTGAAGAAAGTACATTTATTGGACATAACACATTATTTAATATATTATGTACTGTGGGTACATAATGGCCTTGTGCTCATAGATCAATCACCATTATCAGTCTTGTTGTGCAGTATGTTGATACTTAACTTCTGCAGTATACACAACTAAGTGGGGCAGAGACTTCAATCAGAAAGGGTGTGTGTTATGACTAATTACTTAAGCGCCTTTCAATTGCTTTATATTATAGTACAGTATGAGAAGTTAACAATCCTATGAATGTACACCCTCTAGTGGCTATCTTCAAAATGAATATAGTTAAACTGGATGCATAACACGTCATTATCTAACCAATCAGCTAGTTCATTGCTGAGTTGGATAAATGCATAATTTGTATTTCAGCTGGTCGATCATTGTTACGGTGTTACAGTATATAGGACCAGGGACCTGATTCAGAGTTTCAGAAGTCTGGATCTGGTCCATATGAACACCTATCTATAATATCTCCTATCTAATATATTCTCATGACTAGTTACTAATAATTAACCTAATTATTAACAGTAATTATTTGTGTCCTTTACTGCTGGAACAATTCTCTGTTGCTGGTTATCATTTTAACAATACTCTTCCTTCATGCTATTCCCGAATTATTCAATTTACATGTAATCTAGCGCCATTAGAATCCAGTTATAGGAATACAGCTTACCAGTATTTGACTCAAGTAGTCTAATCCTGCTCCATTGCTCCTCTTCAGACAATATGTGGAAACAGGTTTTGTAGATATGTGTATGTGTATATGTATATGTACAACTTAATGCTTAACATCTCCAAACATAGTGCAACATTTNAAAATAGTGCGACAAGTGTTCTAAGAATTAATCAGTGACATATTTTTCATATATTTTGCATATATTTAATTTAAATTTAATCATACTTCACTTGCACTCCAATGTTGATGGTTAAGTTCTATACATTCTATATTTAAATGTTAATCCTCCACGATTCTGAAATGTTAATCTCCTTTGGGGTTAATCTGTAGCTGTTTACTCATGGATTAAAAACTTGACCCCACTATAGGGTTGAAAAGGTGAGATTAGCTCATAGTCCTTACACGTCAGTGTGCGCACGGCTATGTAAACATACATTATCCATTGTGACTGTATTGCACTTTGAGAAGTAATGCATCTTCTGGTGAAATTATAGTGGACCTTGCACATACCTGAGTACAGATTCCCTCTTTGTGTGCATCAATGAGCTTTGGAAGCTGATGGTCATGTTGGTGGTTCACCAAATGTACCATTTGGCCCTTTTCAATGTGGCTCAGAGCTATAGACTGTCTTATTTTTACTGTTTTCAACAAATCAATTTCGGGAGCTNTCCACGTCCTACCTAAAATGTATTGATGTGTATGACATGTTGTATATGACCACAGAGCAGCTAAGATTAAAGCAGCTACCAAATACACTAATAATGTATTAGGGCTCACACTAACCATAGCCACCATGTTTAAACATCGTATGATGGCGCTTGTATGAGTTAGGTAAGGGGGAGGCGAGTGAAGTGTAGCTCACTTGCAGGTCTGGATCCAGTCCTATTACATTAGATTTCATTCTCCACTGGGATGACAGTGCTGTGCATATAAACTGTATGTAAGATTGTGTGTTACATCTGAGTGCATGTTATGTAGGTGGACAAAATGACCACTTCATAGGTATATTTAATAAATATAATGAATGATGAAACACGTCGAGGTAACTGTACGAAGACCAGGACTTATACCATGGAGTGCTTGACCGGGACGCCGGTGAGCTCCAAAAGGATATATACTGGCCGCATGTTTTATTCTGCTTGAATTATTGAATCTGGTACGTTGTTTTATACCATTGTCTTCCTATGAATTAAAAAGTTAATGCACCATGAAGCGCTCCTTCCTATCTTTTAGCCTTACACATATATATTATAATTATAGTATATTAATGGATAATGAGTTACATATTTATTTCTTCTTTTTATAGGAGCTGATATTGATGCTCTCTGTGTTGCTCTAAGACACGTTGACCGGACTGATTTTTTTTCCACTCGTTTGCTGATAAATTGAAGCTCCAGGATGGAATTCGAAATGTTCAGGTAGATTGATGTTGTGTAAATGTTTTTTCATCCTGATGGTGTGTTTATATAGACTCTGTCAACGCAATAAACTATTTTCACAGAATCCTAATTGTTAAAGAGTAAGAAAGACATGTTATTTTCCGTAGTCACCAGAAAAATATGGATAAAGTTTTCAGGGCGATTCTGCTGTCCATCAGTGTCATAGATAATCATGAGGATGTATGTCTTACATTATAGTGTTTCCCTTGGTATAGTGGGTTTATCATGACAGAGACCCATAGGGGCCGATTCAATCCCCTTCGCGCGATGTTTTCTTGCCTTACGCTATTTGCGTAAGGCAGGAAATCTCACGTTTCTTCGTTCGCACCTCATAGAGGTGCGTACAAAAAACGTGAGTTTTCAGTCCCGTATTAGACGGGTAAAGGCGGACTTCGCGTTTTTTCTCGTCTTCGCGCGGGATTGAACAAACAAAGGTGCTCTCCCTGGAGTAGTTTACTGTAGACGTGC